>PVKA01001229.1:0-153996 GCA_004027165.1 Ctenomys sociabilis
CACTCCGCGGCCCCCCCATCCTCCGAGGCCCCCCCCTCCGGCCCCCTGAGGCCCACTCAGCAGAGGCCCAGCCCCGCCCCAGCGGGGGTCGGCAGGACCCAGCGACGTCACGTGCACGAGTCCACGAGCCTGCCGGTTCAGCCCCTCGGCCAGATCAGCCAATCACAGAGCAGATGCGGCAGGGGCGGGCCCTGTGAGGGCGGAGCCGGCCGGGACTCCGACTTAAGGCTTTAAAGCCAGAGTCCGCGGCGTCCGCCGCATCTCTGGACCTCCGCGGTCTCCCTGTCCTGTTGTTGCGGAGTGCGCCTGCGCCGCGGCCGCCCAGGTGAGCCCCTCCCCACCGCCGCGCCGGGTAAACGGGAGGGCAGAATAGGGCGGTGGCGAGGGGCCCCTGCAGGGTTCCGTGGATCTTCCAGCCTCGGTTCCGGAGCCTCGACGCACCAGGCCACTGCGTCGCGGGGCGGGCCAGGCAGACTGGGCCCGAGCCCACCGCCCGGCCAGCCCCGCCAACTCCGTGCCTTCAAGACTCTCTGGGCGCCGGGACGGGAGCAGGCGGTGTCCCCAGGCCGGGCCAAGTGAAGCGTGGGGTGCGGTGTCTGAAAGGTTTCACGGTTCCCCCACACCTCACCTGCTGGACATTAGTCACGAAGAGTGAAGTGACATCCTTCTTAACTCATGCGGAACCCTTCTCTTAGGGCCAGATGGCCTCCTCAGTTAAGGTTTTACCTAAGTGACCTAGACTGTGCCTGCCTGGTGAATAATCTGGACCTACTTTTTTGTTTACTAGTTTTCTAGTTGTTGATTTAAGATTCCCAACCACGAGTATCCTAAGGCTTAGCAGGACTCAGTTGGTCATTGCTCTCTTCCAGGGAAGTTTAACTCAATTTCCATAGCACTTGTCAGCACTTGTTTTTCATTTGAAGAGGTGAACCAGATGCCTGACTTTTTTTGTTGTTGTTGGTATTATTGGGAATTGAACTCAGGATCTTGTGCATGCCAGGCAGGCACTGTGCCCCTGAGCTATGTCCCCTGTTTTTGCCTTTTGTTTTTACTGATTTCCTGGGCTGGTTATCCTCAATGCTTTCACACTTTTTGTATTAATACGGTTTCTCTTTTTAGGTTTTTGAACCATGACTCCGTCACTTATCCTGGCCGCATTTTGCTTGGGAATAGCCTCAGCTGTTCCAAAACTGGATCAAGCATTTGATGCACAGTGGGACCAGTGGAAGTCCACTCACAGGAGATTGTATGGCACGGTTGGTAACACCCTTTCTCAACATTCAGGAGAGCCCTGCGGAGTGTGGTCCTTGCCTTTGGGAGTTTATGGTCAGAGTAGTTTCTGACCGCCAGCTCTTACCAGGCAGTCACCTGAGAGCTTCCCTTGTGAGTGCAGGGCCACAGCCGCCGCAAGTGTAAAGCCACCTCCCAGGGCTTCTCTTCAGTTCTGTCACGGAAGCCTATCTCACATGTATGTTTACTTCTAGAATGAAGAAGGATGGAGGCGAGCAGTGTGGGAGAAGAACATGCGAATGATTGAATTGCACAATGGACAGTACAGCCAGGGAAAACACAGCTTCACCATGGCCATGAACCGCTTTGGTGACATGGTGAGTGTTGTGTGCATTGCTTAACCTCTCGCTTCATTGTCTAATAACGTCTTCCCTTTTTGACGTAATTTGCCTTTCCTTGAAGACCAATGAAGAATTCAAGCAGGTGATGAATGGCTTCCAACACCAGAAGCACAAGAGGGGAAAGACATACCAGGAGCCTCTACTTCTTCAGCTCCCAAAATCTGTGGACTGGAGAGAGAAAGGCTACGTGACTCCTGTGAAGAATCAGGTACGACAGTGATTGAGACCTGCCAGCGCCCATTGGGAAATCCAAAAGGGAATTGGTCAAGTCTTTGGTAGACTGTGGGGTGACAAATAGTTCACTTGCTTTTTTTTTTTTTTTTTTTTACTGTTTTAAAAGCAACTGCCCCCAATGTGTCCCCACAGTGACCTGCTCCTTCTTTTTTTCTTTCTGTTCTGTGTTTTGTTGTTGCTTTTTGTTTTGTTGGTGTTTTGTTCTTTTTTGTTTTTGAGACAGGACCTCACTGTGTAGTGCAGGATGGCCTTGAACTCTCCTTCCTCAGCCTCCTGAGACTACAGATGTGTGCCGCCCTGCTGGGCTGCTCTGTTTTTAAAAGACTAGATATGATAAATGAGCAAGTTAAGTTCCTATTCATTCTTAGTTGTCAATTGATAAATTGTATGTAGTGTGTACGTTAAAAATAATCAGAACAAAGAAGTGGCCAAAGGCAACTTCAACCTGTTGAAGTTAATTTGATAACTTAATATAATATGATAAGATATAACAACATAAAACCACAGTGCTATATTTCTGCTGCAAAGTTAGCAAAAATAGCAGGACTGTACTATAGAAGCCACCGTAAGACTGCACCACTGCACACGCTCCTGCATTATAAATTGAAATGCGGGTTGTAAGTTCCAGCACCAGGTGGCCATTAAACATTAAATAGGTTAGTCATTAAACGAGAAATACCCAGACACTATGTATAAACTATTGTCAAGTTTTTTCTTATAAACTGTCATCTTTTTTTTTTTTTTCTTTTTCAGGGACAGTGTGGTTCTTGCTGGGCTTTTAGTGCAACTGGGTCCCTAGAAGGACAGATGTTCCGGAAAACTGGTCAGCTTATTTCCCTGAGTGAACAGAACCTTGTGGACTGTTCTCGAGCTCAAGGCAATCAGGGCTGCAATGGTGGCCTGATGGATTTTGCCTTTGAGTATATTAAGGAAAATAAAGGCTTGGAGTCAGAGAAATCCTATCCATATGAAGGAAAGGTAAAATGAAGCACCTTAATTTGTTTTTGTTTCAGCTGTTTTGGGAAAGTGGCACACTTTTCAGAATAGTAGGTCATAGGATTTGTATGTACAAACTATCACTCCTTCATTATAGCCTCTGAATAGTTTGTTGGTTCAATAAATGTAGAATGTCCAAACCATTCTACGTATAATAAAACATCTCAATTATAATAAAAAAAAATTTATGGATAATTCAAGCAAGGGCTTCTCATTGAAGGAGCATCAATTTCATTTTTTGAGCTCTGAATCATCTAGTAGTATTCTCCTTCCTGAGATGATTTACAGCAGTGTTGAATTGAAGAGTATAAGCTGTAAATTACCAAGAGGTTCAGTTCTGAAACTCAGGTCACCTAGGAGGAGGTAAATGGTGGTAATCATGTCTCTCCCTCTTTAAAAGGATGGAAGCTGTAAGTACAAGCCAGAGCTTTCTGTAGCTAATGATACTGGATTTGTGGATATCCCTCAGCGGGAGAAGACCCTTACGAAGGCCTTGGCAGACGTAGGACCCATATCTGTTGCTATGGATGCGGGCCTTATGTCCTTCCAGTTCTATAAAGATGGTAGGTATTTATCATTTTGTATTGCAGAAATTCAGGCAGAATAAAAAACACCACCCTAATTCACTCTGGAATCCTGCTTTCCTAGACTGATTTGAGTCTACATTCAATGTGGCAATACAATATTTCCAGTTTTACATAACTAACATTTTTTCTATGATTATAAATTCTTCATGAGTATTTTTTTAGGATTTAAAAAAAATCTTATTTATTTATTTGGTACAGGGTCTTGCTATGCAGCTCAAACTCATAGTGATCTTCCTGTCTCAGCCTCCTCAGCTCTGGGATTACAGATGTGCACCACCAGGTTGGGTTTTGGTGGCTGTCACGGGGCTAGGTCAGCATACAGTACCAGGGATTGAATCCAGGTCCTTGTGTTTGCCATGCAGGCGCTTAGACCACCATACTATCTCTCCAGCCCCCCATGAGTACTTTTACATGACTGCTTATTATGTAAATGCAACGTAATTTACCTAACTTCTCTAATTGCTTAATCTTTTTTGTAAAAGTTTATAATTAGGACTATAAAGAAATCTGTAGCTTACATACAGATGTGTGTGTGTGTGTGTGTGTGTGTGTGTGTGTGTATACACATGCTCAATTTCTTTAGACATTTTAAAGTTAGAAGAGAACTGCTGGTATTTTGGCTAAGAGATGAATGCCTAAATCACCTTAGTCTTGATTGCAGTTGGTCTCATTTTTATTTATTTACTTTTGGTCTTTTGAGACAGGGTTCCACTATGCAATTCAGACGGGCCTTGAACTCACTCTGTAGCCTGGGCTGTCCCTTTTGGTGATCTTCTTGCCTTAGCCTCCTGGCTGTGCCACCAAGGCCAGTAGTCTTAATTTTTTATTTTTATTTTTTCTTTTGTAGAAATTCTATTAGGACTTAATTAATTTCACAGATTTTACTTTTTACTTTTTATTAGTACACGTTTATAGTACATAATGGGTACATTTATCTTGGGCCTTAGGGAGTTGGTAGGTAACATTTGTATAAACCCCTCCCCTAATCTCTTGGTTTCCAACCCATTAATTTCATTGCTTTCTGGTGGAACTCTTATCAGCCATTACCCAATTTGCTTGGGACATTTCTTGGAATAAATGTGGAGGTTCCTTCCTTCCTGTTATGAATGACAGGATGGGTCATTGCCATGTGTCATTTGGCACTCTTACCTCATTCTGCTTTTACACTCCCAGGCATTTATTATGATCCAGACTGCAGCAGCAAGGACCTGAATCATGGTGTGCTTTTGGTTGGCTATGGTACTGAAGGCTCAGAGTCAGAGAAGAATGAATTTTGGCTTGTCAAGAACAGGTATAAAAACCCTTATATTGCACTGATACTTAAAATTGAAATGAACATTTTTGCCTGTGATCAGTGCCTGAATAACAGGTCCATGGACACTCAGTTTTGAAACATCAAGCACAGAGAGTGGACACAGCCCCATTCATGTTTGATCACAAAATTCTGTGCCAAGTTCATTGAGATTATTTATATGCTTTTGTAACACTGTGTTTCTAAATTCTGAAACATTTGGTTCCAAGGACTTTAGGCAAAGCACTGAATCAGGGCTGATTTCCTTGTTCTGTCTCCAGTATTTCAGTGAGGTAAAGCAAGCAGGAGCATTGCCTCTGCTGAGTCTTTGTCAAATCGGAAGGATAACCCAAGCACTTGCCAGCGTAGGTGGCTCCTTCCGTTGTGGCTGGACGCTCTTCTATTGCTTCTGTGTTTTGAGACCGGCCTTGCTGTATATTTCAGGCTGGCCTTGGAACTCACTACGCAGCCCTTCACAGGCCTCGAGCTCCCAGTGAGCCTCTCAAGTGCTGATTACAAATGTGCGCCACCCACCACACCTGGTTTGCTGTTGCATTTTATTCTCAGTCCTCAGAGGCCTCAGCTGTTGTCAGGATTAATTTTCTCAACTAATTAAGTAATTTAAGATAATTTATAGAGACAGACTGTTATACAGGAATCCTAGTTCTCTCAGTTTAGCTTCTAAAGGACTCACAGGAACCAATATAATTTTATTTTTTGCACATAGATTGTGATAGAACTTAGTATAGTATGTGATAGGGCCAGGGATATAACTTAGTGGCACAGTACCTGCCTGGCAAGCATAAGATTGTGAGTTTGATTCCCAGTACCAAGACAAAAAGGAATAATACATGAGATATGGTAAGCACTTTTTTAAAGTATTAGCTGTTAATTGAAACTAATATTTTTTCTCTCTTTCTCTCTCTCCATCTTTTTTTAATAAAATGGAAAACCTATTTCAGCTGGGGTCCAGAATGGGGTGCAGAAGGTTATGTAAAAATAGCCAGGAACAGGAATAACCACTGTGGCATTGCCACCGCAGCAAGCTACCCTACAGTGTGACCCTAATGGACTAAGGTGGCGGAGGACTGAGGACAGCATGTCCGGAGGAATTTTACCTGAACACTGACCAAGCCCTTATTGTGTAAGACAAAACACTTGAATCATTGAGGATTCAATTTCTGATTTGAATTCTGTGACATTTTTACAAGGGTAAAAGGTTACCATTACTTTACTGTTATGTAAACAGCTGTATGATACTGAAAATTCATTGCTTAATTCTAAGACTTAATTTTCATTTTTTAAAACAATATAAATCTTTACCTATTAAAATAAATTTTGGTTTGAAATAAATATTAGTTCATTATATGGAGTGGGCCTTGGCATTAACTTTATATTCATACAAAAGATGTCATTGTACTTTGTAAAGACAAAACTATGGCAGTCATACATTAGGGGAATAGTAAAAGGGGTAGGTTGACTTGGCTTTTTCAAGTTAAGCTGTGTGTAGTGGCCTACACCTATAGTCCCAGCTACTTGGGGCTGAGGTGGAAGGATCACTTCAATCTATTTCTTCAAGATCATTGTACACAAGAATCTTAGATCAGGCTGAGGATATAGCTTAATGGTGTGAGCGCACAAGGTCCCAGGTTCAATCCCCAGTACTGTTAAAAACAAAAATCTCATATCAACCAAAAAAATACTTCAGGTCAGCTCTCCATTGCACACACCTTAACCCAATCCAGTTTCAAAGTTTTATTTTATTATTTATTTATTTATTTATTTTGTGGAACTGGGGATTGAACTCAGGCCCTTGCACTTACCAGGGAAGTGCTTATTCTACTGAGTCATCTCCCCGGCCCCTCAAAGTTTTAGTTTTAATTGATTGAGTTACATATAGGTTTTCAATATGTTTTATTTATTTTCTTATTTATTTATTGAGACAGGGTCTCACTATGCAGTTCAGGCTGGCCTTGAGCTCACTTTGTAGTCCAGGCTGATCTCACACTCCCACCAATCCTCCTGCCTCAGCCTCTGGAGTGCTGGGATTACAGGGCATGCACCACTGATCTTGGCTGCAGTATATTTTAACACTACATTGTACAATGATCAACTCAGGCCAATAAAAATATCCGTTACCTCAGATACTTACCATTTCTTTGTTATGACATTTTAAAATCATAGCTGCCATGTTTTGAAATGTACACCTCATTCCTGTTAACTGAAATCATCTGTGGAGTAGCATGCCAGAACTGCCCCAAGTCTAATATCTAGATGAGCAATCCAGGGCAGTTTGCTTGCTAGAAAAATGTCACTGTACATCTGGATATTAGGATGGGAGATCCCATCCTTTGACTCAGGGTGTTGTTAGGGACACCTTTGCGGCCTGAAAATAGAAGAGACATACGTGGGTGGCCAGAGCTGTTTTGTTTTCCTGTCAAAGTTCTGACGACATTCTACATGCTCTTACAGCAAAACCCCGTGCTACTACTTAGTGTTAGCAAAACTAAATTTAACAGATGTGGTTAACAAATCTCAGATATTTGGTAATAGATATGTTCAAGGTCCACAGGAAATTAGGCTGTGCCACAGAAATACTCTCGCCTTGGAAGATGGGTATAAAATCACAAGGGAAGGAGAGGACAGACGTCACTAACTCAAATTTAGATTTGGCTACCTCGTCTGTGTCTTAAATTTAGATTTGGCTATCTCATCTGTGTCTTAAAAATGAACTCAGAAGGGAAGAAAATAGCTAGGCATACAATTATACAGGTATTTGCTTATTTAAAAGACTAGCAAGAAGTATGCTAAACTTCTATGTGAATAGCAATTCACTTATTTAACTTTCTACAGAAAGCATTTTTATTTTTTTGTTTGTTGGTTGTGAGGCAGTCTCATTTGGCCTTGAACTCACATGCGATCCTGCCTCAGCCTCCCCAAGTGCTGAGATTATAGGCATGTGCCACCAGGCCCTGCAAGAAAATAGTTACATTTATGTGTTATTTATTTTTAGCAATTATCCTGTAGGTCTTGTATGTGCACACAGCTGTATAAAAGCCTAAAACCTACGACTTTGTAGGTTTGTTCTCAGTCACATTAGAAAATGCAGTTGATAGGCTGGTGCCATTGTGAAGAAAATGAGAAATAGGAAGAAGGTGGGCTCTTAAAAAGGGCTAAGGATGTAGCACAGTAGGACAGCACACACCTAGCATGTGCGAAGCCCTGAGTTTGATCCCAGCGCTACAAGAAAGAGTTCCAAAGTATGACAGCTGAAGGTTTTATAATTTTCAGAGACCTTCAAAATAATAATCTGCAATTCCAAGGCACATCACTATCTAAAAAGCATTCTTTTGCCAGGCATGGTGGCACATGGCTGGACTCAGATTTACAATCCTGCTTCAGCCTTCCGGGTTGCTTGGACTGCAGGCTTGTGCCGTCACACCCGACTCTGTTGAGGTCATTTATGTGGTCATAAGCTTGGAATTCAAACCTCTTGAGTTTCCCCTTTCATTTTCCCCATTGTTTTTTAGTAGTTACAAGCAGCCAGTCAGTGTGGTGCTGATGAGTGTGACAAAAATACTGTATCAGATCCATGGCTGACAGCCTGACAAGTTCCCATATTACAGTCTTGAGGCAGAATTCCTTTCTCTCCAGAAACATATTTTTGCCTAGAGAAGCTTTAGCTGGTTGGTGAGGCCGGTGCATGTGACAGACAGTGTACGCTACACAATGTCAAACAAGATTAATCATGTCTGCACAATACCTTCATGGGTCATCTAGATGCGTGAGTGACAGAGTAGCCACTTTGTGTGACAAAAATCTCACCACTGCAGGAACGTTGCCTGCTGCTTTCCCACTTTCCACCCTCCACCACACACAGGTGTCCTTTAAAGACTGCACCTTTTCATCTTTCTAGCATTTCAAGGCCCCCCAGAAAACCCTAGCTGTTGTCAATACAATCTGGGTGGAGGTGTTTTTCTTAAATGCTGTTGGTGGTTTGAATTCCTCCGCACCCTGTGATTTTGGCCAAGAAGTGTCCTCAGGACTTTGAGCTCCAGGAATGGGGCCATCTATTCACCAAACATTCCACGATTTAGAACCTGTTTCTCTGAGCTAAAACTGCTTCTGAAAGCAACAAAACAATTACCAAGTGCTTTCTATTACTGTTAAGTTTTTCAGCACAGCAGAGAGGCAGAAGAGGAAGAGAAAGGAAGAAAAAGTCTTTATTAGGACACAGAGCTGCAGGAAAATGGCAGGGATCCTCTAACCTGAGACAAAGCGAGCTGAGGTGGTGTAGACTTGCTAGGAGGGAGGAGTTGGGGGGTTACTCAGTGACACGAGAGGAGCTGACTGGGCTTTTTCTTTTTACAGAGAAGGGCTAAAAGGATGTATTCAGGGCTGAGGGGAGAAGACAAGGACGTGGGCACTGGGAAGACCAGCTGTTGTTTTGGGGCTTCAGCCATGTTAGACCACTACCAATGGTTCAGCAATTCATACTGGGGCCAGAAGCTATTATTCCCATCTTTTAGTTGTTAGGAAGAGGTGATGACTCTCAGACCGCTTCTTGCTGAACAGGGGCATCATTTTGGGGGTGGGGAGAACTGACAGGATGATGGTTTACTCCCATATAGAAGCTACTGCCAGGTGTTTTGGCCAGGGTGAGAGGTTCATATCTGAGATTGAAGAAACCTTGAAAAAGTATAAAAAGGCAGGGTGCGGTGAGTACACAGGTCATTATCATGACTAAATGACACAAGAGAAAACAGGAAAGGGATCCATGATCCAAATGTGTCATTCCACCATGACCATGGTGAAGGGGAAGAGTATTGATTATTTTTTAGCCTTGGCACTTGTGCTGTAAGTGCTTTGAGTCAGAGCTAAAGGAAGGAACTGAGGGTAAGGCAAGTGCAGCTCCAGGGTAAATTTGATGAGGTAAGCCTTTTTTTTTTTTCAAATCTATTTGATACAGGGTCTAGCTATGCAGCTCAGACACATAATGATCTTCCTGTTTTAGCTTCCACTGTGCTGGGATTACAAGTGTGCCACCACTCCCAGTTTCAATGCCTGGAGTTCCAGGGATGGCATAGTATGTGATACCAGGGATTAAACCCTAGTCCTCACACTTTCCAGGCAGGTCCTTAGACCGCTGAGCTCTCTCCCTGGCTCTGAAGTGAGCCTTTAAAAGCCCATTTGCCTCTATAACCCTAGGTCCATTGACTGGCATATCTTGCCTTTTTTGAGTGTCTATGTTTGTTATCTATGAACCGTATGTCAGAGTAAGTGTAACTGAATTATTGATAACCCTAGATCTTGAACTAAATAATAGCCATTAGGTTTGTGTACAGGAACAATGGGAGTATTGTGGGGTAAGTGGGCAGTTCTAAGAAAACCACTGGTAAGGAGATGGTGAATTATAGATTTGAGTCCCCATTGGTGTTTAGGGACTATTGGATATTGAGGAACTCAGAGGAGGGCTGAGGGATCCCTGAAGCAAACCAGTACAGGGGTAGCATGGGTGGCACAAGTGGGACTGGAAGTGTCGCAGAGTTGACAAGGGAAGAGGGAAAAGGAAAGGGATGGGTTAGTGAGGCGGTGGAATGAGGTTTAGAAGACAAGAGCCATTGGGAGGGTGAAGGTATAGGAGAAATTAAGCTTTTGGAGGAGATCCCTACCCGAAAGGGGGGTGGGACATGTTGGTGTTACAAAAAAAAAGTTACGAGTGAAAAAGAGTTTGGAATCTGCAGGGGATAAGTCCTGTTTATAGAGGCTGTGTAGGTTGGGTATCAACTCCCACAACAGACTGTAGATATAATAGTGACCTCAAAACTCAGGAAGAACATTATGTGTGGCCCCATGTCTATAAGAAGAGTGTGTCCTACCTGAGATTGCCAGTGAGGCTTGGAGCTCTGACAAAGATACCTCCACGGCAGCTTGGACCCTATACCCCATTAGTCCTTTTCAGCAGCAAGACCAAGCAGGTCAACTGTCAGTGGATTTGACTACAGCGAGTTCTCCTGTGAGGGAAGGAAACTGGATGATTTACCCACTCTAGCGGACAGGGAAGTCACACTTCTAGTGACCCTTGAGCTTGATGGTGGCTGTGAGTTGGGGTAGGCTTGTGCCCAGTGTCCTTTGTTGGGTGTGCTGAAGCTGAAATTGATCCTATGTGAGAGGGCAGGATGAGGCCTCAATGCCTACAGTAGTCAAGATACCTCAATCTTGAGAAAAACATCCTGCCTAGACACTGTGGGCTATTAGTACCTAGGCAGCCTGTGTCTTGCAACTTTGTAAAAGTATAAATAAAGTTTTGCTATTGTTCTGTGGGTCACTTGGCCAACCAGGCAGATGGGCTACCACTGACTTGGCTCTTGTCCTGTCTATCTTTTACTTATTTTTGCCTCTGCGGGGTACAAAGTATCACATCAAGAGACCAACAGAACCATACATCCTTCTTTGCCACGCTTACAACATGGTCAAGGAGGAACTCACGTAGCACCATTTTGTGTTGACTTAACATTACCTTGCCTAGGACCTGCTTTAATGGGAGCCCTGAGTGCTAAGCCAAAAGCTAGCACTTGTGTATGCTTAGTTTTTTGTCTCTGTTGTTCAAGAAATGGAAAGCCCAATTAAGGAAGTCTCCCTGTGGGATTTGAGGGCTGAGACCTGTCTTTTACGTGTGGTGTGAATGTCAAGAGCAGATAGGAAAATAAAGTACAAGTTAACAATGGTCATGCCCTCAGGCAAATGAGGGTCAACATTAGTATACTTTGTTGGGAACAATACACTTAGTTATTAAAATTTTATCTGTATTAAGCATCATGGAATATGAAGTGTAACCAGAGAACTGTTATTTCTTATAAACCATGAATGTTCTGGTTGTTAAATCCCTGTAGGATGGTAACAAACAGTTACATAGTTTTGCAGAGAACATTTGACATCAGTAGTTGTATATAGTGGTATAGCATAACAGTCATGATGAAATCTCCACTTTGTCAATGCATCTCTAAATGTAATGACATGTACACAGCATACATATCATATAAGTTTATGTTAGAAAATTATCATTTTACCAATGACTAATGTTGGCTTGACATGGACCTCTTATAAATATCTGGAGCATAAGACAAAGACATATGTTCAAATCAGGAAGAAAACAACATTAAAAACAATTTCAGTTTTATATTGTAGAATACTGTATGTTTGGAAGGCATGAAAACATTTAATATACTGTGATATTAGCAGTAACAAAAAACATCTTTTAATAGAAAAAAAACTTATTGTCTTAGTTTTGAAAACTTAACCATCTGACAATGGCCAGTGTAAATATATTTTAATAATCTACTTTTTTTGGTGGAACTGGGGATTGAACTCAGGCCCTTGCGCTTGCCAGGGAAGTGCTTATTCCACTGAGCCATCTCCCTGGCCCCATAATCTACTTTTAGCAATATTTATTGAGGTGTCTCCCATAAGGCTACTGAGGCTATTGGGGCTCCTTGTTAACGAATAAAAAACTGGTTAATGTTATTCCAGGCAGCTTCTTTTTTAAATCCAGCAATGGGAGTCCTATCCAATAGTCTTTTTACCAAGGGATCTGTGTAGGTATCTTATAACTCTTGAAAGTAAAATCTCAAGTACCAGGGAGATAGCTCAGTGGAATAAACACTTCCCTAGTAAGTGCAAGGGCCTAAGTTCAGTCCCTGGTTCTTCTAAAATAAAAAGTAAAATCTCAATACTTATTACATTATATATGAAGAAATAGGCTCTGAAGTTATAATGTATAAACAGCAGTATGTTTATTAAACAAATTTTGACATTTTGATGAGCTATAATGTATAAACAACATTATGTTTATTAAACAAATTTTTGACATTGGTGGAAGCATATCTTTAATTTGGATGACGTTTATCTATAAACCAAATTAAATTACAGCCAAACACAGCAAAAATCCAAGCCTAAAAAGAAGAAAAATATTGTTGAGCTCATATAAAACAGCTGTTTATAAATTGGACAGAAACACACACACAGACAATTGCCTTATAAAATCAGAGTTGGCCCAAATAAATTTTGGCCAAATTAAAGTATAACTTCTTATATTTGTAGCCAGAACTTTTTGTAGGTCAATTAACAGAGATCTCTTATAAGAAGAATTTGGAAAACATAAAAACATTTATAGTAAGTATGTTTTTTCTTTAGGTCTAATATAGTGTACCAAGTTTGAGTGAGAGCAAGCAAACTGTCCAGAGTATAAGAGTTAGGCACAGTAGGGTGAAGGGTGACAATCAAAGCTTTGACAGCCCACAAATTCTGGACAGGACATTTATTTGTCCTGGGCTTGCCAACTGGCAAGAGCATATTCCAGGGCACTGACACTTCTTCGATATAACTAACTCAATCAATCTTTGTGCGGTTTAATCCTTTTTTTATTTTTAGATTCTGTGGCCATTGAGTGTTGTCTCAAACAAACTGGACTTCACATGTCCCACTATCTCCACTATTATTGGGAGCACATGAATTGTCAGATCTGGAGGACTGTCTTCTAAAGGCCCAAGCCTTTGGAAAACACTGAGCATTGCCCAGCTTGCAAGAGGACCCACTGGCTGAGTAACTACTGACAAATCTCCATTGACATCTATCATAAGCTTAACAGGCTTTCCCCCTACATTGACAGTTAACATGGGTTCCCTAGGCCGTCTAGGCAGAAACCCATGACCTCATTGCTCTGAAACTTTCTCTGATTCCATCACAACAATTTTGTTCCTTTCACTTTCTACAGCTTTGGACATTTTCACTTAAAATATCCCTTCTCTGTGATAGGCACACTGGTTTGGATCCAGGGGAGCAGGACAGCCTTTTCCAATGACCCTCCTTCCTATAGGCTGCCAGCATCACTCCTCTTTCCCTGTCTATATTTCCATTGTGCATCCTCTCTGTTATGAAACACTTTCTGAGCAGTTTTTAACCATCTGGGACTAATTCATTTGTGTAGACTCCTCTAGCTTTTGTAGCTTATGGCAGATACCTGGGACTGATTGACAGGGACTGATTCAGAGAAAGAGATTTTTCCTGATTTAGGCACAGTGGGGGAGGGCAAAAGCCATGAACTGAGAATCCCTTTCTTGCAGCACACAGTGGGGGGTCTCTGGCCAAGGTAGATGAGGATAGTAAGCAACAGGATGGTAAGCAACTGGGAGGAAGAGCAGGAGAGATCCATTAGCAGAGAAGGGTGAAGGAGAAGCAGATGAAAAGGAAGGCAGAAGCACCAGACTGTGAAAGGTGAGGGAGAGATGAGGAGGGAGTGGAGGAAGGAGAGGAGTCGGTCAGAAGGCTAGGTGATTGACAGATGATGAAGATGGCCAGGCAGGCAGGGGGAATCTAACTGATCTGATTAAGGTGAATGAGCCTGGGGGGTTGTGGGGGAGGGGGAGGGGCAAACTTAGGAGGCAGAACATGCCAGGAGGGTTCTGAGGAGGATTGGGTAAGGGGGACAGCAGTGTGGGATGAGCCAAAAGCATTTGGGTCACCCCACATGCCTGAAGGAAGGAGGGGCTTCTCCTGAAAATAAAGGTTTTTAAAGGATTTTTGGTCATTTGTCATTGCAATAACAAGTTTTAAGGTGTCAGAAGTTCCCCCTTCAGGCCATTGGCTGCCATTGTTGAGTTTGCTGCAGCCAAGCAATCTGGCAGTAAAAGATTAACTTTTTGGGTTTTATGGCCTCCTAGAGGCCAAGGGAGCCAAGATTATCAGCAAGGCATCTCAGTGGTGTGTCTTTTGGAGTCCACAGGGACTGAATTTAAAGTGAGGAAAGAGCAGGCCATACTTCCTTAAAAGGTCATAACCTGTGCTAACAGTGTGACTGTCAGGGAACCCAAGCACCTGTTCTCATCAGCTGTCACCAAGAAAGCAGATGGGGAGGTCCCAAGGACAGGAGGACAACTACCTGCCTCAGGGCATGAGGGCAGTAGGCCTGCCCAAGGAACATGAAGGCAGGCTCCCCTGTCCAAAGGACATGCAATGAATTTCCTGAAGTGGGCCCACAGTTTCTGCAACTGAGATTGAGTAACTGAGACAGGAAACCCCAAGAACTGAGAAATGGCTCACATGTGAGAAATGAGGTAGATTGATTTTGGATGCAAGCTAGCAATGGCAAATGGGCAGGTCCCAGAGGAGAAGAGAGTGACCCACAGAGAGGGGGCTCAGATATGGGGTTTGACTTATAAGTTCCCATATGTCATATTGACTTTATCATTCAATTGTAGAAACTGTACAATTTCTTCTTAAATTTCTTATAGAATTCAGCTGTAAATCCATCAGGACCTGGGCTTTCTGTCTTGGTAGGTTTGTTTTTTTTTAATTATATTTTCCTTTTTGTTGACAGATACTGAGTTATTCAGAATCTTTAGTATCTTCTTCAGTCAGCTTTGGTAATTCATATATGTCTAGGAATCTGTCCATTTCTTCTAATTTTCCATCCTGTGAGAGTAAAGATTTTCAAAGTAGTATTTGAGTGGTGGGACACTAGGGATTGAACCCAGACAGAGTCTTTGCACTGAGCTACACAGGTACATTTTTTTTTTTTTTTTTGTCTTTTTGAGACAGGGTCTCGCTATGCAGTTCAGGCTGGCCTTAAGCTCACTTTGTAGCTCAGGCTGGTCTTGAACTCACAACAATCCTCTTGCCTCAGCCTCCCAAGTGCTGGGATTACAGGCATGCGCCACCACGCCTGGCTCACAGGTACATTTCTACCGTTTTATTTTAGTTTTTTCTATTATTAATTATTAATTATTTGATACTGGGGATTGAACTCAGGACCTTGCACTTGCCAGGGGCATTTATTCCCCTGAGTTATCACTCCAGCCCTCAAAGTGGGTATTGATGCTCTTTTGAATTACTTTAGAATCACTACAGTGTCTGTAGTGATTTCGTTCTTTTCAGTTCCTTATTGCATGAATGTAAACTTTCTCTTTCCTTATATGATAAATTTGGCTAGGTTTTTATCAATTTTATTTATTCTTTCCAAGACCCAACTCTTTGATTCATTAATTCTTTGTATTGTTTTCTTGGTCTTCATTGTATTAATTTCTGCTTTGATTTTTGTAATTTTCTGCCTTCTTTGGGGTTTGAGCTTGATTTGCTGTTCTTATTTATTTGTTTGTTTGTTTATTTATTTATTTATTTGCAGTACTGGGGATTGAACTCAGGACCCTGAGCTTGCCAGGCAAGCACTTATTCTACTGAGCTGTCTCCTTGGTCTATGTTCTTCTTTTTCTATGAGCTTGCAGTGCAGCATAAGATTGCTTATTCAGACTCATTCTGTTTTCCTGATATGAGGATTTATGGTTATAAATTTCTCTCTTAAGACAGCTTTCATTGCATCCCACAGGTTCTGATAAGTTGTACCTACAAATTCATTTTGATTGTAAATATTGTTTAATTTCTTTTTTAATTTCACCTGTAACCCATTCATTGTTCTACAGGGTGTTAATTTCCCTGTGTGCATGGAATTTTGCTATTTCATTTGTCAATTATTTCCAGTTTCATTGCACTATAGTTGATAATATGCCTAGAAAATTTCTATTTCTTTGCATTTACTTAAGCATGTCTTCGGTCTATTTTGGAGAATATCCCATGTGGAGCTGAGAAAATGATGTATTCTGATGTTGGGTGGAACATTCTGTAAAGGTCTATTAATTCCATTTCTCCATAAATGTGGTTTTGTTTTGTTATTTCTTTGCTGATATTTTGCCTAATTAATCTATTCTTTGTGTCTATAGGATGTTAAAGTTCCCCATTACAATTGTGTTCATGTTCATTTCATTTTTCATGTCTGTCAAAATTTGTGTGCATATATATTTAAGATTGCTATTGTTATGGTTTGTGTCTAGTTGTCCCCCCAAAGCCTCATGCAGTCATGGGGTAGGGGCTTCTAGAGTTTGTGATTAAGTCATAATCCGCTGGGATTATGGGTGATCCAAGGCTGTGATAATAGGTCTTAGTACTACTGGGATTATGGGTCTGTGTACTTCCCTCAGCCTGGGGCAGAGCACCTCAATGCAATTTAAGAGAGACAGACTTCCTCTGTTATTGTTGCTGCTGCTCCTTCCTTGGCTTCTCTTGCTCTTTGCTGCTGCCATACCTGATGCCTTCCACCCTGTGCCACTCTGCCTTGGAGCCAGCCAAGTATGGACTGAAGCCTCCAGTAACTGTGAGCTAAATAAGCCTTTCCTTCCTGCATTCTGGGTGTCAGATATTTGTCCCACCAATGAGAGGAGAGTAACGAGACAATTATCTCTTCCTCTTGTAGTTTCCCCCTTACAAATATTTAGGGATCTTCTTTATCTCTTTTAATCATCCTTAGCTTAAAGTTGACATTGTCAGCAATCAGAATAGTCAACCCTGCTTTTTTTCTGGGTTTCTCTGGCATGGAGTATTGTTTTCCATCCTTTTCCTTTCATTTTGTGAATTTTCTTTTATTTTAAATATGTTTCTTATATAGAGCATATTGTTGGATTTTGTTTCTTGATCCATTCTGCGAGTCTGTTTCATTTGATTGGTGAATCGAGGCCATTTGCATTGATAATTATAGCTGAAATGCATTGGCTTATCTTTGTAATTCTTTTTTTTTTTTTTTTTTTTTGGCAGAACCAGAGATTGAACTCAGGCCCTTGCACTTGCCAGGCAAATGTTTATTCTACTGAGCTATATTCTTGGCCCTTGGCTTATCTTTGTGATGTTATTTCCCTGCTGCAAGTTGTCTACTTTTTTCCTCTGTTTAATTGCTTGCTCTGCCTGATGGTTCTTTTCTGTTGTTATTCTAGAACTTATGGTTGTTCTTGTGTCTTTCTGGAATATCTATCAGTATTTTTTATAGTGTTGGTTTGGTGTTATGAATTTCTTCACTTGTTCTTTGTCATGAATGTATCTTATCTCTCCATTAAATTTGATAGGTAGTTCTGCAGGGTACATCTAGCTGGGTTGGACGTTGTTTCCTTTCAGGACTGGAAATACTTCACTCCAAGCTCTTCTTGACTTGATGGTTTGTGTTGAGAAATCTGCTGCGATTTTTAAAAAAATCTTTTTGAGACAGGCTCTTGCTATGCAGTTCAGGCTAGCCTTGAGCTCACTTTGTAGCCCAGGCTAGTCTCTAACTCATAACAGTTGTGCTATCTCAGCATCCTGAGTTCTGGGTCACAGGTGTGTGCCACCAGGCCCGCCTCTGGCATGATTCAGATGGGCTTTCTAGTATGGATGATCTGTTTCTTTTCTCTAACAGCTTTTAGTATTTCAGCCTTTTGCTGAATTTCTGGGATCTTGACCAGTATATGTCCAAGTGTAGATTTATTTTAATTATGGCTAATTGGTGTTATATGTGCCTCACTTAAATGTATGTCAGATTCTTTTCCCATGCCTGGGGAATTTCATGCCACTACTTCTGCAAATAGTCTTTTTATGCCTTTTGTGTTGACATCTGCTGTTTCATTGACACCTATTAATCTTTTATTGTTTTTCTTGGCATCATCTTTCAGTTATTTTTAAGAGATCTTTCTTTTCTCATTCACTAGCTGTAATGCTGTCTTCAAGGTCTGAAAATCTTCAGTTTTGTCCAAACAGTTTTGCCAGCTTTCAATAGAATTCTTCATTTTGGTTATTGTATGTTTCCATCTTTTAATTTCCACTCCATGTGAAAAAAATATTTGTTTATTTGTTTGTTTGTTTGTTTTCTGAGACAGGGTCTTATTAAGTAGTTCAGGCTGGCTTCAAACTCCTGGAGATTATTTTGCCTTAGGCTTTTGAGTGCTGAGATTACAGACATGTGTCACCATGCCTAGCAGTTTTATAATTTTTTTTTTTTTTTATGGAACCGGAGATTGAACTCTGGCCCTTGAGCTTGCCAGGGAAGTGCTTATTCCACTGAGCCATCTCCCTCGCCCCTATAATTTGTATTTGGATGAGATTTAAAAATTTTTTATTTGTACCCCAAAGATTGTCATTGTTTATTTATTTATTTCGTTTTTGAGACACAGATTCTCTAAGTTACCCAGGCTGAGCATGAACTTGTGACCCTCCTGCCTCATTCTCAAGTGGCAGATATATATATATATATATATAGATAGATAGATAGATAGATAGATATAGATATAGATATAGATATAGATATAGATATAGATATAGATATAGATATAGATATAGATATAGATATAGATATAGATATAGATATAGATATATTATATGCCACTGGCCACTGCACTTTGCTGCATCTGATAATTTTAGTGTCTAGCAATCTTGGTTCTGGTGTCTATTGACTCTTTTCATTATGGTTGCAATTTTCCTGATTCTTGGTATAAGTTTTTTCTTCTTGCATCCTAGCTATTCCATGTTATAAGACTGTGGTTCCTGTTTGTTTCTTTTTAGCAAGGGTCAAGTAAGCATGTGTGGGGGCTGGGGAGATAGCTCAGTAGAATAAGCACTTGCCTGGAAAGCACAAGTACCTGAGTTCAATCCCTGGTTCTGCAAAAAAAAAAGAAAAAGAAAAAAAAAAAGAAAAGTAGGCATGTTTTGAATGTTTTCTCCTGGGTTTCATCATAGCATCCTGTCAAAGTCATGGAGTACTGACTTCCATTGCACTGTTGCCAGTGGGTGGGTGAAAATTCAAGCTCTTCCTCACAGTTCCTTTCCTGGGCAAAGCCAGGCACGAGTCACATTACTTCAAGGGCTCTGCAGGATCAACTCCCTATTGGCCCATTGTCAAGAAGGAAGCCAGAGAAGGGAAGAGTGCAAGGCAGACTCACACCACTTTGTCACTATGGATGGTGGTGGAGGGTCACTGAGGTTGTGGGGGGAGCAAGCAGTGTCACATCCCTGTCCATCCATCACATGCTCTGCCCTCTTGAATGACACAGGCCAGAGCAGTGAACCTTAAGTGCAATGAACTCTGCCTTGTTCTGCTGTATCTCGGGGTCATCTGACAGTGGTGCAGACGGAGGTTCAGCTCCCAGCTCGACCACACCAATACCACCCTCATTGGGAGCCAGGGCCCTGCTATTTTGGGGCACAAAATGAAATCTCTTTCTTCACTGATGCCCTGACAAATTCAGATAAGTGCCACCTGCTCCTGCAGGGGTGGTTGAAAGCTCAGTTCTTTGCTCAGCCCAAGGAACACTTATCAGGTTGTAGTGTGGTTTTTCTGTTTGGGTCTTGCTGGAACAAGGCTGATTCTATGAGAGGTTTTCTGCTTCCTGTTGGTCAGCCTTCTATTCCCAGAAGTGAACCCAGTGAAAGTTTCTCATAAATTATATTTGCTTTTGTTTAGTGTAGCCTCTATCCCACTTAAGGCAGTGGATAGAGTTGCAACTTAGCTGTACCAGGGATACAGACAAAAAGGAAAGCCTGAGGAAAAGCAGGTGGCAGTTACCTACATTTACCAGGGTAACAGTGATGAACTGAAGTTCTATTCTATGTCCCAAAAGCCTCAGGAAAATCTCCTAAAGAAAGGATCCTCATCTCTGCAAAAGGACTGGATAAAGACAGCCCAAAGAGGTGCAGATATTCTGATCACTCTTGCCTGGTCTAGAACAAAGCAGCCCCTCCCTGCTGAGCACTGAACTCCAGAGCCTGTGGGTAAGCCCTTGGATCCCAACCTCTGCAGAAGGGGGAAACAATTGTCCCTCCACCAACCACAGAGACCGTGTGAAGCCCCAACAATCATTTACAACAGGTAACAATGAAATGTATTATTATTCCTGTTTCATGCTATGGAGATTGGGAGGAAGAGACTTTTTCATTCTTTTCTTTTAATTCTAGTAGCATCTCTCAATCTGGGAAAACAAAAAAAAAAGTATTGAAAAGTCTATGAAAACTAAATTAGTGTTTGAGCCACAGTCCCAAAGGAGGGTCAGGAAGTGTGCTCTACACATAAAGGGTGGATTACCTACTAAGATGCAGGACTGAAATAGAAGCTAGAGTTTCCATACATGATTTCAGGTGATGTTGAAAACAACAACAACAACAAAAAAAAAAAACCCAAAACTGTTCTCAAATAAGACAAGTAAATTATACAAAGCAACTCTGATATGCAATGGATGCTGAAATGATCTGAAATGCTGCTTTTTAGATACAACATTAAAATGCTATAACTAGTAATTTTGAACACACAATAAACAAAATAAATGTTGTCAATAAAAAACAACACAAAATGAAGAATTAAGTTGAAAGTACTGAAATTGAAAAGGCAATCAATAACAAATAACAATTCATTGGTGGGATCATCAGGTCAAGGGAGACAAGAAAGAATAGTGCTATATATATATGTGTGTGTGTGTGTGTGTGTGTGTGTGTGTGTGTGTGTTCATTTAGCACGTTGAGAAACTGAGCCATGGGGGGTAAGCAATTTGCCTATGACAGGTAAGGATTAAAGTTGTATCTGCTAAGGAACATCAAATTCCACACTGTGCTCATGGCTTTTGTGGTTATTTACTTACATAGAAAACATTGTCAAAATAGTTTTCTCTACTGACAGGGTTAATATTTTTAACTATGGCAAAAAATTGTACAAGAACTGTAAAACATTCAGACTGATTTCAATAAATATTTTAAATAACAAAAAAAAGAGAAAGAATAGTGCATTGAAAAAGTATCACTAGAAATGATCCAATCTGAATGACAGAGTTGAACTCTGTCATTTATAGAATACAGAAACAAAAGGTATGATGTTCCTGTCATCAAATAATGAGGACTGACGTAAGAGCATATGGTGGAATGAATATCCGAAGGATTGATTATTGGGAGTTTCTAAAACTTGGCAAAAAAAAATTATAAACTTAGAGAATCAAGAAGCTGAGCAAGCCAGGCATGGTAGTGCATGGGTGTAATTCCAGCACTCTGATTAAGGCAGGAGGATTGCTCTGAATTCAGGAGATGTCTGGACTGCATAGGATTACATAATGAGACCTTGTCTCAGCAAACAGACAAGCAAACAGGCAAAACAAATTTTAAAAAATGAAACAGTAGCTCAGCGAGTCCTAAATAAGATAAACTAAAATAAGTCCACTCCTAAATGCATCACAATAAAGTTTCTAAAAATTAAATATGGAGAAATACCTCTAAAAGCAGTAAGAGATGAGTGAGGCTTAATGTAGGAAAGGTAATGATTTGAATGACAGGATTTCTTACTGGAAACTGTGAAGGTCAGATTGAATGCATGACATTTTTCAAGGACTCAAAAAAGTTATTAACCCAAATTCTATATCGAGGAAAAACTCCTCTAAGAATGAAGATGAAATATTGACAGTATCCAACTAAATTAACAGAATTTGTCACCAGTAGAACCTCTCCAAAGGTGGAACAATGAAGTTCTTGAAACAGAAAAAGTAATTATAGAAGAAAATGTGGAACATCAGAAGTAATAGGGAACAAAAGAGTAAATATGTAGCTAATATGCCATTCTTTTTCTCTTAAGTTGTTATATTACTTTTAGTGGCTCAAGGCAAAAATTTTAACACTGAAGTAAATCAGTGTAAGATGAATTAATATTTAAGACAATTTCTGTCTAAAGAAGGTAGATTAGGAACTAAAAAGCTTAGGTTTTATGTTCTCAATGAACTACTAAAGCATTAATATCAGTGGGCAGTCAGATTCACAGACACTGATAGAATGGATTACAAAGAAAAATCAAAATATGTACTATGTACAAAACAGTTTATTTGAAATATCATGATACAGGAGTGAAAGATAAATGTGATATAGGTAGGTGAAAAGTAGAAATAGGGAAGATCTATGTAAACACTAAGCCAAGAAAATGGGAATAACTATATTAGTATCCTTCAGAGTGAAGATAATTAACATGGATAAAAATAAAAACAATACTGCATCATTATAAAATGATCACCTCATGAAGAAGACAAACCCCAACTTCACACGGGTATGCACCAAACACAACTAATGAAGCAAATTCAGACAAAACTAAGATGACAAGCAGGCTAACCATAATTAGTCAATTTAAGACACATTATAGAATACACATTACAATTTGAGACTTCAAATCCCCTCCCTTGGTAATTGATAGAAATTGTAGGTAGTCAGTGTCTTACTTTTCTCTTATTGCTGAGGCAAAATACCCAATACTCAAAGTTTATAGAAATTTATAGAAGTTTTAGTTCATAGTCAGCTGGTCCTAAGGCAGGGTGGCATGGCAAACAGGCATCACAGAGGAGAAACTCTTTGTGGCAGACAAAAGGCAGCCAAGCAAGGAGGGGTGGCCACACTCTTTCTATCCCTTGTATCTTATCCAGGTTACTCAGGGTGGGTAGCACTCCCACCCTTAGTCCTAGTGCCCTTCGCTCTAGCTTTATAACATGAACCAGTTGCGGCATCCCATACTCCAAATCCAGTCACCTCTGAAAAAGCCTCATCTATAACTATATGAGGTTTTGGGAGGACATTTAACACAAGCCATAACAGTTATAAAAGATACAAGGGAAGGAAGTAAAAGAATGCCTAGAAAAAAAAAAAAAACTGAGTGAAAGTGAAAGCACAACAAACATTTTTAGATGCAGCCAAAGCAGCATTTAAGCAATGTTTCTTATGAAAGAAAAAGTCTCAAAATCATCAAGCTAAGCTTCTACCACAAGAAACAGACAAAATTATACAAAATAAATGGAAAACTAGAACAGTGGAAATCATAAGGAGCAGTTATAGAGAAAATAGAAAACATGCTAATCAAGTGGAAAATCAAAAGTTGTGGTTTTTAAAAGATATATAAATAAAAAATAAAAGTTAAACAAAAGTAGATTAAAAATATATATTTATAAAATCAGCCAGCTAGCAGGGGTAATAATAGAATAAAAAGGCAGGTACAAATAGCCAACATCAGGGATGAAAGGGTGATTTTCACTATAGAAGCCAAAACATAAGACAATAATATGGTCAGGCTTCCATATAGAAATTCAACAATTTAGGCAAAATTGTCCAGTCCTTTGAAGATCACAAATTAACACAACTCACCCAGGATGAAATGATTAACTTAAGTATCCCTAATATTAAAGAAATTAAATTTGTATCAAAAAAAAATGCTAGCAAAGGAAACCCCAGGCTCAGGAGTCTTCATGGAAGTCCACCAAACATTTAAAAGTTAACTAACTTGACATAACTTTTCCCGAAGAATAATTTCCCAGCTCATTTCACAAGACTCAGCACAGTCTTGATATCAAAGCCTAACAAAAACAACACAAAAGAGGACCAGATTTTCTCAGGAAGTTCTCAAGGAGATACAAGTCGACCACACCCATAAACACCTTCCACAAATGCAAGATGGATTCAATACTTGAAAATCAACCAATGTTCTCTGCAGTTTTGATAGCTTAAAGAAAAACAGAAACAAAGAAAGAAAGAAACCGTGCATATCAGTTGCTGCAGAAGAGGCCTATAATCAAGGCCAACAACAATTCATAACTGTAACTCTTGGCAAACTTGCAACAGAAGGGAATTTTCTCAGTCTGATAAAGAGGAATTTAAAAATAACTAAAGCAAATGACATTCAGTGGCAAAAATCTCATGATTTTCCTTTAAGATCAGGAGTAAGGTGAGGAAGTCTTTTCACTATTCTAAAACATAAAATACTGATTAAAAGAAAGAAAAGGCCTGTGTAGATGGAAACATACTATGTTCAAAAATTAGAAGAACTACAGCTTGAGTCCTAAGGATTTGGAGTAAGGTATGCCTTCACCTCATGTCATACTGTTCATTTGAAAGGTAGTTCCTGCATTGCTACTGATAAATGATGGAGATTTAACTCTTTAACACCGGTTGCCAGTGATTATGTGAACCAAAGTATTCAACAAGAATTTTTATCGTTTCTTATTGAATCAAAATATTGGATGTGCACAAAGCTACGCCTCTTGTTAAATGGAATGGTAAATTCCATTTAACTGCTTAAACAAGTGGCTCCCTCATAATTCTTACTGACGCAATATATGACCCTCAGTACACATTAGGGCCCCATGGGGAGTTTATTATAAACACTTACCTGAGGCGGGGAAAAAGCATCAGGTAATGAGAATGGAACTCAGGGCCTTTACACTCAGCTACCTCCTCAGCCCTTTTTTATTTTTGAGTCAGGGTCTCATTAAGTCATTAAGTTGCATAGAGTGGGCTCAAATTTGTGATCTGCTCGGTTCAGCTTCACCAAATACAGGAGTTAAATGTGTGCACCATTGTACCCTTCTGCATCCTGGTTTATAAATACATCTGGAAGGTATGGTGCAGGATCTAGAAGTGAATGATTATGGCATTCAGTTCAACTCAGTGGAGGCCCCAGAAACACTGTGGTAAATACAAACCTTGCTGCAGGTAGGTATGTTTGTTTGTTTGTCCACTTTGTGCGGATTCAGGTATGTCCTGAGTTTACTTTCAAAGTATTTTATGGCAAATGGCTCAATTAGTTGACAGGTAAGTCATAGCAAAGAAAGTATATACAATAACGAGGGGCTCTGGAGGATTATGCAGATGGATTTCTAAGAAGGCACGTAGGACAATGTAAGTGCTCTCTAAGGAACAGGATATGAGATCGTGGAACACAAGGGAAGTTTGGGTATTGATTCTACCACTCACATTGAAGCCTTTCTCACAGCGAGTTTTCATAAATGTTAAATGAGTACGCGTAAAGGCCATTTTCTCTGTTTGAACAGTAATTCCTTATGTATTTATTTTTTAAAAGAAAAAGTGGGGGGTACAGTTTAGCGTTTACCCTTAAACACTTCTTCAGTCATCAAAAATACATGCTATCTAGTGTTCAGATAGATGGCCCAAAATAGCATCAGATCAGTCTTCCTGCAGACTCTATGTTAGCATCTATCAACATTTTTGATCTATACACATTTGAATTGGGCAACTTTATCATTTGGCCCTTGTGCTGAATGACCACATGAACTGCATGAAGAATAGTATGTGCTACATAATAGTAAAAACTGACAGCAAACTAAATGTCCATCACAAAAGATTAAATAAATGAAATACCCTACAATTCAGTTAAGAAAAAGGAGGACTTAACTCCACATTGCTCTGATCTGAAAGCAATTTTAAATGTTAAAACAAATTGTAAATAAGTGGGGCCAAGGAGATGGATCAGTGGAGTAAGCACTTCCCTGGCAAGCACAAGGGCCTGAGTTCAATCCCTGGTTCCACACACACACACACACGCACACAAAAAAATGTAAGTAACTAATAAACATGGTTTCAAAAAGGCACCATTTGATCTATCACAGTCTAGAACTTATTATTAAACACTTTCCCAATTTGGAAAATGGTAGAGTCAGCAAATCTTTCATTATATACAGTGATATATATATATATATATATATATATATATATATATATATATATATTTCTTTTTTTTTTTTTTTTTTTTTTTTTTTTTTTTTTTTTTTTTTTTTTTTTTTTTTGTCTTTTTGAGACAGGGTCTCACTATGCAGTTCAGGCTGGCCTTAAGCTCACTTTGTAGCTCAGGCTGGTCTCGAACTCACAACAATCCTCCTGCCTCAGCCTCCTGAGCACATGGTCTCACTACGTAGATCGCACTCAATAGCGATCCTTCTGTTTTCAGCCTCCTGAGAACTGGGATTACATGCATGCACCACCACACCCAGTCTCAATTGCATTCTCAGTGAGCCCCAGGGGCGGGGCCGGCACAGGCCGGGGATCAAATCCTGGCCACCAGTGATATATTTTAATAACACTGTGTTTATTAAAATTCTTAAAAGAAACATTATACATATTTATATACTATATATAAAGTAAGATATATTATACAAAATAAAATAAATATGGTATTTTTGTGCAGTGCCAAGAATTACATCCAGGGCCTTTCGCATTCTAGAACTACACCTCCAGCCCCAAAACATATTTAAACAAGAAACCGGAAAAAAGCATGTGAAAAGGACAAGGCCTACTTTACAGCATTGTTCAAAAAGGAACTTAATCATAAAATATCAAATTACCAAACTCAGCACAAAACGGACAAATGTTGGAATGATCGTTTATTTCACTGTTACATTTAGTTTTTCAAGTTACACATTTTATTGAAGATTTGACACTGAAAACTATTTAATGAAAAAGAGGTGTCTCTGGCTGTTAACCAGCGAAGTCCACTGTGAATGGAAAAAGCAGCCCTGCCCTTCCTCTTTGGAAACTTCATTCTTTTGAAAAGACGTGGTGGCGACAGCTGGGAAGCGACGACGTCCCCCTGCAGGCGCCGTCTGCGACGCGGCTGCGCGGCCGTCCGAGGCTCGGGGCCGCGGGCAATCCTCCAAACCAAGCCGCGGGCAGCGTTCCGGACCCGCGGAGCCACCGTGAGGAGAGAGGACGCCACCGCGGCGGGGGAGCGAGGCCGAAGACGCGCGCAGGGCGGCGGGCGGAGGGACGGCGGGTCTGAGCGGCCGCATCCGGGGGTCCGCCGCGCCGGGGGCCAGGGATCAGGGTCTCGCTTCCGGGCGCGCCCTCTGCCGGGCTCGGCTGGATCCGCAGGGACCGCGAGCTCGGCGTTCCCAGCGAGGCTTCTGCGAGCGCTGCCTCCTCCTCTGGGAGCGACGCGGATCCAAGGCTTTAGGACAAACTAGGGACGCAGAGCGCGGGGCGCGCCTGTCGTGCCAGCACTCGGGAGACTGAGGCAGGCAGAGAAATGACAGAGGCAGTAATAAGGACTGGGGAGATAGCTCGGTAGAATAAGTGCTTGCCTGGCAAGCGCAAGGACCTGAATTCAATACCTGGTTCTGACCAAAAAAAAAAAAAAAAAAAAAAAAATCCCTTAGAGGCAGTAATAGTGATCAGATGTATGCTTCGTAGCTGGTGTGAAAAAACAGAACAGGATGCTCAGGTAATGATCAAGGACGGGGTGGGTCTGAGGGATGCACGACATGCTTGGTAACCATTTTCTTGCTTTTGTCTGTATTTTCGTGTCTTATGTCCTTTTGAATAGGATCATTGGGGAGGAAATTTTCTCCTTTTCCAGAAATAAGCTTTTTTTTTTTTTTTTTTTTGCAGAACTGGGGATTGAACTCAGGCCCTTGCGCTTGCCAGGGAAGCATTTATTCCGCTAAGCCATCTCCCCATCCCCTCAGAAATAAAGCTTTGATCACAAATGCTTTTCTTTTATACTACTAATGTGCTCCATGTTCATGCATTTTTACGTTTTAGAACTTTTTACCAAAAGATATTTACACTTTTATTTTCTGGGCAGACTTGAATTTAAGAGGCACATCGAATAATGAGGCTACGTCTTCTTTTTTTTTTTTCCTTCTTTTGGATTGTAGAATTTTCTTTTTTTTTTTTTTTTGGTCTTTTTTTTTGAGACAGGGTCTCACTGTGCAGTTCAGGCTGGCCTTAAGCTCACTTTGTAGCTCAGGCTGGTCTCGAACTCACAACAATCCTCCTGCCTCAGCCTCCCTAGTGCTGGGATTACAGGCATGCGCCACCACGCCCGGCTGGATTGTAGAATTTTCAAGCACATAAAAAAGTATAAAATGGTGAAAATGAACATCCCTGCAAGACAGGTCCTTGGGTTTAAGAAAGCTTGACTTTTGTCCCATTTGACTTGTAAATACTGTAAATGTGTCTGAAAATTTGTAAAGTGAATTAACAAAGACAGGTTTCATGTTAAAAGCATCAATATGGTGCCCCTAGAAGGGTTAGTAGTCTCTAAAATAATTGCATTTAGCAATTAGTAATATATGTGATACTCTTGCTTAGTATTTGTAATTGCCATTTCACATTCAGATTTCCCAATTGGTTTCCCCTTTTCTTTGGCAGCCTTTGTGTTTCCAAGGGAAATGTGGTGAGGTCAAGGGCAGCAGTGGGTGACAGCCGTCCAGGGCTCTGGGGTCCACAGGCGAGAGCCAGGGACTCGCCCACCCTGCCTGCCAGGGGTAAGAAGACTTTTAGGAAGCTGCAGGCATGGGCCAGCTAGGGGTGGCACAGGGTGCCAACCCGAGGCTTCTGCCCTCGGGCTCTCAGCAATGTGCATGCCAGCCAAGAGTGGGCCTGGGCCTGTGGCTGGGAGTGGTTTTCTTGTGGCCTGGCTGCCTCCAGAGAGGGGAGGGCTTGTGGCCTGGCCAACTGCAGGAAGTTCGGGGATTCCTGTGGCATCCTCAGGGTGGGGCGTAGTGCAGGTAGACACAGCTCTGACCTGTGGTCCTTATAGAGGTACAGCTCACCCCAGCCCACAGAAGACAGGAAGGAAGGAGAGAGAGCTGGGGGCAGTAGTGCAGTCTCGGGGGCGCTCTGGATCAGAGATCCAAGTACATCCCAGGTCTTCCTGGTGCCAGTTCGGATTTTCTTATGCAATTGAAGGCTTTAATAATGACCTCATGGCCTTGTTTGGAAACTTAGACATGTTATCACCTGTCCAGCGGTCAGCCAAGTGCAGGTTACTAAGCCCTAAGGAAAATAAAACTGCTATCATGTTTAGAAAACACTTTGTTCTTTTCATTGGATGACTTGTATACCTGACACAACTCTATGAGGTCAGCATACCCATCTGTGCTAACAGTAACAGCTAAGGCTCAGGTTGGTGGACTGGTGTACTCAGTCACAAGCTAGTGCGCGGGACCTCTGATTCAAGGTCAGGTGCGACTTGCTTCCGGTCTCCGGTGCTCTGTAAAGTCACAGGGTTCAAGGAATAATTAGCCTTCACAGTACTGACCTGGTGACCTTTCCCCAGATGCAAAAAGAGAGAATTGGATTTTTTTTTGAAACAAGGTCTCATAGTGCAGGTTAGCCTTGAACTGACTTATGTAGGTAGCTCCACTGGCCTCGAATTTACAGCGGTCCTCCTGCTTCAGCTTCTCCACTGCTGGAGAATTATGGGTGTGCACCACCATGACCGGGATATAGTGGGATTTTATTTTATTTTTTTTATTTTATTTTTTTATTTTTTTGTCTTTTTGATACAGGGTCTCACTATGCAGTTCAGGCTGGCCTTAAGCTCATTTTGTAGCTCAGGCTGGTCTCGAACTCACAACAATCCTCCTGCCTCAGCCTCCCGAGTGCTGGGATTACAGGCTTGCGCCACCACGCCCGGCTATAGTGGGATTTTAACATGTGCCAAATGTTTTCTGGAAATCCTTATGGCATCTTCCTTGGGTCAGGCAGGCTCCTAGTCCTCATGTACAGGTAGTGTTTTCAACTGATACACTGGACTTCACAGAGTCAAGTCTATGGTTCTAAAATTAGTTGCCTAGGGCCAGGTTCCACCTGCTAAGGTAAATGTTATTTTATGGCATTGATCTATAAAGTAGGAAACAGGGACCCTCTGGGAACTGAAATCTTGCCTGAAAAAAGAGAGCACTCTTCTGACAGACCTGTCTGCAGAGGTTTACAGTTGAGGCTGAAAAACCCAGGCAGGCAAGGGCCTGGGGTATGAGGTAGCCAGGCAGAGTGTTCCCTGTCTCCACTGTCCCAAGACACCCTCACTCCCACTTCCTTCACTCTCCATTCTTTAGAAATGTTGTGGTCTCTTGGGGATACCATGGGACCCTGGTCCCGAGTTTCCTGTCTTTGCAAGATCCCACAGTGATGTTTCGTGAAAGGTCTCTGCAGTCTTTACTTCTGATTCACAGCGCAGAGTACAAACCATTACATGATCATGACCTTTACTTTTGATTCATAGGAGTCAGTCGTTCAGATTCAGTTTGTGGAAGATGCAGGACTCAAAGACAATGCTAGGGCTGGCGAGATAGCTCAGCAGTCCAGGCGCCTGCTTAGGCAAGCTAAGGCAAGCTCAGGGGTGCTGTTCCACCCCCAGCCCCACATGCTGTGCCCGCCCTATCCCGGGCCGCCACACACACACAACAAAAGACAATATTATTCAGCCTTTCACAGGTCCATATTGACACTTCAATAGTTTCCTTTTGTTCCTTGTTGGTGGTAGTGTTGTTTTTGTTTCTTTGCTTTGGTGTTGGGAGAAAACCTAGAGTCTGGGGCATGCTAAGCTCACACTCTCTACCTGCGAGTAGCTCCATCCCAGCCCCTTTCTTTTTGTAATGAGTAGAGATCTGTTGTATGGATTCTCCACAATTAATTTATCCAACATACTGGGTTATTTGCATTGTGAACATTTATCCCTATAGTGTGGAGATATGTCTTTATTCTCTTGGGTTGATACCAAGTTATAAGTGGAAGTTCTGGGTCTCACAGTAACTGTACAGCTCATATCATGAGAAATTGTCTAACTGGTTTTCAAAGTAACTGTGCGTTATGTATACTCGGCAGCAGCGAGGGTTTCCTACTTGCTGTATAACTGCATCTTCACCTGCATTTTATAATACTGAGCTTTTACTTTGAGGTTTTATATTGGCTTTAGAATGCTATTTGGTTTTAATTTATGTTTCCCTCGTGTTTAATAAAGAACATCTTTGGTTTGTTTGGGGGAAGTGTCTGTTAATGTCTTCCCCCCATAATGGAAATTGGCCCCAGCTCTTTCACATAGACCACATCTATAGGCCTTTTTCTTTTTATTTTGAGAGAGAGTCTAGCAAAATCACCAAGTGGCTGGCCTGGGCTTATACTTCCAAGCCTCCCAGGTGCTGGGAGGTATATACTACCACTTAAAAATGTTGTTTCTTTTATTACTGACTTCAACATATGTATACATGGTCCATATGTATATGTATATATAGTCTATAAAGCATTCCTTTCAATAAGTGATTTGTAGATGTTGTACTCATGACTTTTTTTCCACCTTATCAGTGTGTTTCAGAAAGTACAGGTTTTATATTTCTGGACTTCTCATAATTTTTTCTGTTCTGTTAGTCTGCTCAGATTGTATGTCATAGACTGGGCGGCTTAAGCAGCAGCAGTTTATGCTTAAGTTATGCTTTTACCATATTGGAAGCTTTTGTCCAAATCCAGACATAACAGGATTAGTTTCTGGTGGGATTAGTTTCTTTCTGGCTGGCAGAGGGTGCCTTCTCACTATGTCCTCATTCCTCTATGCACACGCAGGGAGAAGGGAAGATGGGGAAGAGAAGAATAGAAAGGGAGCATGTTTTCTGAGGTCTGTCCCTCCTCTTCTTCCTCCTGCTTCTTTGATGTTTAGCGACAGGGTCCAACTGACTTTGAACTACCTGTGTGGCCCAGGTTTGCCTGGAATTTGCAATTTTCCCATTTATTGCTTCAAGTACTGGGATTACAGGTATGTGCTACCATGTATTCCATTTGGTTATTTTATAATCCTCATTCAATCTTACTTACTTCATAAAAACTCTTGCTCTAAAAATACTCATATTGATGCATGGAGCTTCAATATATACAAATTATTTAATTTCAGTAACCAAAAACTCAATTTAAGCAAGGCATGGTGGCACATGCCTATAATCTCAGCACTTTGGAAGCTGAGGCAGGGGGAATCATTGTGAGTTCATTAACCTGGACTACATAGTGAATTCAAGTTCAGTCTGGACTATATAGTCAGATTCTGCCTCAAACCACACCCCAAAATTTAAATGCACCTTTCTTCAAAGAACATACATAACTAATAAGCTCATGAAAAGATGTTCACTAGTAATCACTAAAATTGTTAGAGATATGCAAATCAAACCCACAATGAGATAATGCTTCATATGCATTAAGATTTTTTTGGGGGGGCTGGTGAATAGTGTATTAGGTTGACCTCAAACTTACAAGTAGCCCAGAATGGTCTTTAACTCACAGTGATCCTCCTGTCTAGCCTCCCAAGTGCTGAGATTACAGGAGTGTGCCAGCACACCTAGTATAGCCTTAAGGATGACTCTTAAAAAAAAAAAAAAGGTATTGGTGAAGCTATGGAGAAATGAAAAACTCTTTGCACAGCTGATGAGAATACCAAACATACAGCTGCTGGAGAAAATAGGTAGGAGGTTGTTTCCTTGATATCTTTTTATAATTTAATAATTATTAGTCTTTCTTAGTTTTTTTTTTTTTCCTGGCATAGCAACTTCATGTCCTTACATTATATAAGACTCCATGTCTTTCTTCAAGACAAAATACCCTTGAATCAGAACCCAATAGATACATCATTTATCTTTAATTCAATTGAATTTACATGAGGATGGGCTCTTGTGAAAAGATCAAGTATAATCTCTTCAGTTTCCACAGATTATTGGAGAGACCTTACCGTAACCCTGACATTCTGTGATTGTATTTATTTCACACATTCTGCAAATTTTATTAGCACTTGTTAGGAACTGAGAAGGCACTGAATGCCTCCCAGGGTCTGGGACACCGAGGGAAGAGGATGGCTAGTGTGAGCCCAGTCTGGCAACTTAGTGATTTAGTGAGACTCCGTCTAAAAATTTAAAAAGGCCTGGGGAAATAGCCACTGTGAAAGAGCTAGCCTCCGTTTCTGGTATTTGCCATGTACTTTGCCAATTTTTACATTGAGTTTTCTGACTACTGAGTTGTTTGAGATCTTTATATATTTTGGATATTATCACTTTTTCAGCGGTAGGGTTGCAGATATTTTCTTCTAATCCTCAGTCTGTTATCTCTTTTCAGTACAGATATTGTCTTAGTTACGTTTCTCTTATTGCTGAGACAAAATACCCAATACCTGAAGTTAAGGAAGGAAAGGTTTATTTATTTCACAGCTTGTAGAATTTTCAGTCCATCATTTGCTGGCTCTGAAGAAAGGTGACACATGGCAGAGTGGCAACAGTTCGTGATCTGTGGGGCAGATAACAAAAGCAGAGTGAAAAGGGGGAAACAACCTCTTTTGCTCCTTTTTTCTTATCCAGGCAGCTGCAATTAGGGTGGTGTCAGTCCAATCTGTGGACTGACCCAGCCATCACTCACCCTTAATCCCAGCACCCTTAATCCCATCATTGCACTACAGATCAATCACAAACTATTCAGCTGCCCCTGAAAAAGCCCCATCTAAAACTTCATGAGGCTTAGGGTGTCTCTGTCTCTATGTCTGTCTGTCTGTCTGCTCTCCTAAGAGATCCTAATATCTCATGCGTAAAAGGGGAGGCTGGGGGCTGGCAAGATAGCTCAGCAGTCTAAAGCGCCTGCTTTGGCAAGCTTAGGCAAGCTCTCAGGGACCGCAGTTCAATCCCCAGCTCCACATGCCGCACCAGCCCCTCCCCTAGGGCAGGCTGAGCTGACCTCCACCCCGCAAAAAGAGTCCATGATGTGTAGTGAAACACTGTAATAAATAAATTAATTAATTTAAAAAAATAAAAATAAATAAAAAATAAAAGGGGAGGCTGACTCTCTAGAATATTCTCTGCAACCTCTCCGAGTGACTCCATAACAGGAATAAAAATTTTCATGTAAGGGCCGGCCAAATCAGCTCAGTGAATTAAAACCAGGCACAGGGGCTGGGGGTTTGATCCTGGCCTCACACCCAGGGTACCCTGAGACAGCAATTGGGAAAGTTGTTGTTTTATTTTGTATTTTAGGGAAGGGTCTATAGGGTGTTCAAGATCTCACTACTAGATTGGACTCATAGTGATCCACCTGTTTATAGCCTCCCAAGAGCTGGGATTACAGGTGCACACCACCATGCCCAGTCTCAATTGCCATTTCAGCATGGCCCCGGGGGCGGGGCCAGCACAGCAGGCCCCTGGAACCCCCAGTCCCTGCTCCTGCTGCAGGCGCTTTAATCTGCTGAGCTACTTGTCCAGCCCTGGAAGTTGTAATTTTAAACTGTAAAGCAAAACATGAACTCCAGATTTTGCTCAGTATAGGTTTACTTTGCACATAAACAGAAAGTATATGGCATATATGAAGATAAATTCTTAGGATATTAAACCAGGAAGTATAGAGCATTTTGGATAGGGTCAAGTATGCCCACAGAGTACTCAGAAGCAGCTCATACATATCACTGAAATGTTTCTCCAATTCAATCCTGATGAACCGTTAAAAACTTACTCCTTGTGTACTTCTAATTGTTGTTGGTTGTTAAGAAATGGCTCACCTATCAAACTTATAAAGTACTTGCACTACAAGTCAATCACAAACTCTATTCAGCTGCCTCTGAAAAAGCCCCATCTAAAACTTCCATGAGGCTTATGGTGTCTCTGTCTGTCTGTCTGTCTGTCTGTGTCTTTTATTCCTGTTAGGGAGCCACTCGAAGAGGTGAGTCAGTCTCCCCTTTTCAGACATGAGAAATTAGGATCTTGTTTTAGGAGAGGAGACAGACAGGCAGGCAGACAGAGTACTTTGAGGTCCTTCTTGCCTCAAAGAATTGGGTAAAACAAGTAAAAAATGGCACCAAAGATTTATTTAAAAAATGAGAGGTGAAGGGGTAAGAGAAAAAACTGACTCTGAACAAAGAGAGGGAAGGATAAAAGCAAAAATAAAAATGCATTCTGCATTTAGAAGGGTGAGGAGAAGTCTCAGTGGTGGGGTCCTCATGGTGCCCATGCAGCCCACATCTTGTGGGAACCATGAGAAGTTCTACATACAGGATTCTGGGAATTATTTGTAGCCTTCCTGAGATTTTGGAATTCACAGGTCCTGCTTATTTTCCCAAAAAGCTTTGCCACACCCTACCTCCTATATCATGGTGTACAGCCATCTTTTGCTGTGGCCTGAATGGATCTATGGTGGTTGCTCTTTGATCATGAAGTCCATGGAAAACAAACAGGTGAGCACATAAAAGGGTATTTGTAATAGATGATAGATAGGTAGGTAGGTAGGCAGATAGGTAGATAAACAGACACATAATTTTAGTTCACATGGACAGGATGTAACACAAAACAGTACAGTAATTCAGGTTTTTCCCAGTTTGATGTATCCTTGTTTATAAGTAGTAGCCTTCCCATGAAGCGGAGGCTGAGCTCCTTTTGACAAAATCCTGTATAACTTAGTCACAGCTTTTTCCTGCAGATTCTGCTGAATGCCTTTTTATTTCCATTGTCACTGAAGCAAGGACGTGCGCTGGCCACTGACACTATAAGCGCGGAAATCCAAGATATTTAACATTAAAATGTGTTGAAATCCCCATGAGAATTCAGCAAGAACAATCTAAAGGTATAGAAACCAACAGGGTTTTTTATTTATTTATTTTTTTTGTAAGCATCTATGTCTATGCTTGCAGAACCTGGACCAACCTGCCTTAGAACTCCCATGCCAGGCTCTGGAGGTACCAGGTAAGGTGAGAGACAATTTTCAGGTTCCAGGCTGAAAATTTATAAAATTACAAAATAAATGTATTTATTTGCAATTTCAAATATTTCAAATATTTTGAAAGAAATCAAATTTCCTACATGACTATTTTTCTGCACAGAAACATGGCAATTTTCCTAAATATTCTCAGTATATGTTTCAACATTCTCATTCCACATTCAGATTCCCCAGTTTCCAAGTGATTTACATAGGAAAATATTCTTTGCATCAGTCACTAGTCGAGGGCCCCTTCGCGCTAGCGGTTACGCCTCGCTCACGGTGCAGCCTCCAGGGCTCGCTACAGGCTGCACACCTGGGCCGCAGGTGATAGCGCCCGGCGCGCAGAGACTCATGGGAAGCGTAGTGTAGGCTCCCACGGATTTGGTGGCGCTTAGCCCTGCAATCCGGCTTCTTCTGCTCTTGTGCGACCACAGTGGCGCCCTCTTTCGGCGCCTCCAGCCCTGCGATGTAGTTTGGACCTCTTCGTTGTTTTGGAAAGTAGTGGGCCGGCACTAGAACGCGGGATGGGCGCGCAGCGCTCGTGGGGTCTTGTGCACCCCGGTGGGGGTGTGCCCCGGCGCGAGCTCCCTGCGCGTCCCGCCTCACCCCTTCGGGGCATGCGCTCCGTCCGAGCCTGCGGGCGTGCAGGCCGCTTTCGGCTCCTGTCGGTGGAGGACCGTGAGCCAGCCCGCTGGCGGCCGGAACTGAGAGCCAGAAGGCGGGAACTGGGGCTGCGCCGAGAGGCAGGTAACAGCCTGGCACCGGCCCTCCGCCAGCTTTCCCAAGGCCTTCAGCGCCGGGCTGTGAGATTTGAGAAAGTATATTTAGGGGCTTTGAGGCAAGCAGATAGGAACCAGCCCTCCTTCGGCTTGCCTGCTCTACAGTTTCTTACCTCTTCTGACAGCTGCAGAACATGAACACGACTCAGGTGAGTTCTCTCCATGTCCCACTTCATTGATTTAGGAAGTTTGGAGGAGTCCTTGCCTTAAATGGAAAAAAGAGGAACTCGAAATAACAGTATATCAACTCGACTTGGGTGAAAAATACAGTTTTATAATCAACTCTAATGTATGCTGTTAGCGCTACATTGAAAATACTATTAAAGTAGGTTTCTCCTGGTTACCAGTTTACTAAGGTTTCATGTTAGCCATGAAGGTGCATTGAATTATATGTTTTTGTAGGTCTACTGGAGAAAGCGATGACTGGTTTTTTTTTATACACATTATAAATAATATACTGGATTTTCGAATATTATTTTGAATTGCATAGGCCCTAGTTGTTAATAAGTGTACAAAATTTCTTGCGTACTTTACAAAAACTTGTTGCTAATACTTCAGGACTTATTTTCTGTAATCTCTATTTGGGATAGACTACACTTGTTTCTGTCATAGTTTTTATGTTTATATTGTCAAAAAGCGGGCAATTTTATACTTCTTGTCTAATAATTTTTAATGAGAAAACTTTGTTGTATATTATATACATTTTGTGACATTTACATATAAACTTGGACCTTTTAAGGACTTATGTGAAGATTTTGATGACTGAACCAGTGTATCAATCAGTTCTGAATCCTATACTAAACTTCCATTTTCTTAGTAGATTTTTCATTACATTTTTATAGAAAATCATTCATTTTTATATTTTTAAATGTATTTTTACAAGTTTTTCAGTAGTATCCTCTTCGACTTTCAAAGGTTTTATTCATTCTACTGTATCAGTAGTTCTGCTTTTATTTTTTGTTTATTTATTAATGAGTTTTTAGGGCTGGGGCGATAGCTCGGTGGAATAAGCGCTTCCCTGGCAAGCGCAAGGGCCTGAATTCAATCACCAGTTCCGAAAAAAAAAAAATTTAAGGGTATACTTTCAGGGATCATTTCTGTAAATAGGCCGTGCTTCTGCTTAATTCTGTGAGAAGCAAGATTTGCACTAATAGTGGTTGGACAAGATATTATGTCGGCTTCTAGTACTATGGACAACCACTAGGAAAATAACAAGGTAGAAAGTATTAATTATTGAATCTGTGATATAATTCAGGTATAAAAAATAAGATAAGTAAACACCTACACTCTTTTAATTCACTGATAAGAGACATCTGCTATAATAATGTCTGTAAGTATAATATTATGTATGCACCTTGTATGATACCAAAACATTATGAAAACAGTTTGCAGTGTATTAATTTATCGAATCTGTCATATTAATGTGTCTTGAAACTGTCTCATTGATATTTGTACTTCAATAAAATAAAACAAGACATGGAGAAACCTTAAATGAGCAGGTTTGAAAAGCCTCTAGACAGAGAGATTCCAGGTGTGTACCTCTCTGGAAAAAGCAAAAATGTGGATCAGTTAAAAGATCAGTGGTTGAAAGAGGTTAAGTTATTAGGTTATAATGATGTAGGCCACATCATTAGACATTTGTGTTGACCAACGGAATATACGATCCCAAAGCAAAGTCTCAAGCAAGCAGTGGCCTTGGGAGGACTTCGATGTGTCAGTGTAGCGCTGCTTTAAGTGTTGGGAATAGCCCTCTAATATCGGAGTGAGTGAAAGTGTCATTGATAATGTATAGGCTGTTATCCTTCTCTAGACTTGTAAAACACAGACTTGGAGAGTGAGGGCAGGGAATCTACACTTCCACAGCCTCCAAGAGAATCCTGATGCATGGAGAGTCTAGAGTGCTGCTTCCTCGAACACCTGGAAGAGCTTACAGTACTTCTTCCCTCTCAGGCACTGCTTAGTACAGTGCCCTAGATTCTCTCCAAGAACACACATGGAGATTTGACAGAACACCATGTACGGGGAAAGTCCAAAGGGAAGTAGTGCTCTAACAATTCTTCAGACCATCTCAGGGCTCAGGCACTATGTGAGATGATTTGTTTACGAAGCAGTGCATTCTTACTCCTACCCGATGACTCTTCCTCTTAACGGTATGAGTTCACTTCATCTCTGGGCATCAGTTTGAAGCAGTAGGGCTAATTACTATGTGACTGATTTTCAGTGGTTGCATCCTTCATGAGGCTCTTTGTTAAAAAACAAACTGCAGGCTCCAGTGTGCTAAATACTTGTCATTGGATAGGAATTGAAGTGACATAATGTCAGAATTGAGTTCGAGACCAGCCTGAGCTACAAAGTGAGCTTAAGGCCAGCCTGAACTGCATAATGAGACCCTGTCTCAAAAAGACAAGAAAAAAAAAATTGAATTACTGCTCATACCTTTTATTCCTGATTGTATAAAGAGGCACATGAAATAAATTGATTTTTGAATGGAAAAAAAGTGGGTTTTTATTGGCCTTAGTTTCATTTTTTAAATGAATTTTTAGGGCAGAGTCTACAGGGTTTACAGGGTCTTGCTATGTAAATTGGACTCATAGTGATTCTCCTGTTTTCAGCCTCCCAAGTGCTGGGATTACAGGCCCACGCCACCATGCCCAGTCTCAATCTCAGCTTGCCCTGGGGGTGGGGCCAGCACAGCATGCCAGGGACAAACCCCAGCTGCTGTGTCTCCTAAGCGGGTGCTTTAGTTGGCCAAGTTAGCTGGCCAGCCCTAGTATTTCTGCTTTTAATCAGCTTTTAAATTTTATTTCAGTGTAAAACACTCTGATAGGTAAAAGACCAAATATGGTCCAGTGCAATCTAGAGTTTTAGTCTGAAGACCTCAGTTTTTTCTGGGGGCATTAAGTATTGGGCCTTGCCATTTTGTGCTCTCTGCCTTAGACACCCACCTGTCAGCACCATTTCTAGAAAGCAACACACACACAAAAAAAAAAGTCACAAGGGCCCGGGAGATGGCTCAGTGGAATAAGTGCTTCCCTGGCAAGCACAAGCACCTGAGTTCAATCCCTGGTTCTGCAAAAAAAAAAGAAAGCAACACAATTTTTCGTGAATTACAACTATGGGGGATTAATTAACTGTGTATGTGTGTTTTTGGATTCTGTTCATTGCTGATGATTTGATGAGTTCTAATTTTACAAAGTCTTGAAATCTGGTAGCTTGAGTCTTTTAACTTTGTTCCTCTTTTAAAAAATTGTTTTAGGTATTATAAAAATAGTTTGCTTCTTTATAAGGAAATTTTAAAAAATCAGTTTATGTATGTTGAAAAAGCTCACTGAGATTTTGACTTTGACTGTCCTGAATCTGTTGAGTCTACTCTAGAGGTCAGATGAATCGGAGAATCAACATCTTGATCATACTTGGTCTTACAATTTATCAACACACTGTATCTGTTTAGCTGGGCCATCTACAGGGGTTTGGGATGACCAAGGATAGTTTTAAGAATAACTCTTAAAAGAGTTACTCTTTTTCTTTCCTTTGTGGTACTGGGTTCAGTGAGCTACAACCCCAGACCTTTATATTTTCATTTGGAGAGGGAGGTTTGATAGGATTGCCTAGGCTGGTTTTGAAGTTGTGATCCTCCTGCTTCAGCCTCCTAATTAACTGGAATTGGTGTGTGTGTGTGTGTGTGTGTGTGTGTTTGTATGGGTGTGCATGCATGTGTGCTGGTGTGGTTTGTATTTCATTTTTATTGAAGTTTATCTCACACCCTTTATATTAATATATAGATCTTTTAAATATCCTATCGAATACATTTTTATAGCTCTTTTCTGTTAAATACATTGTATCATTTTCTAGGATTTTTTCCTTCTTACAGTTTGCCATAAAGACATTGCTTTTTTGTGTTGCCAAATTTTAACAGTGTTTTCCTTTCTTTATGATTCCTGGATTTTGCTTTTTTTTGTGGACCTTTCCCACTTTACTTCTATAAAATAATTATTTTCTGTTAAGCCAGCAGTAATCTGTAGGTTGGGATGTGGGCATTGTAAACTGCTTATTCTGTAAAGTGGTGTATGGAAAACATATACAGGCATCCTGTGGGAAATAATTCTACTTCATAAAGGAAGGCATTAAGCTACTTCAGAACGCTAAGTAATAATGCACATGTACATTGTAAAAATAAATGAATTAAAGTATGAAAATTCTATTTCTCTGAGTTATGTTTCTCATATAATCAGCTTCCTAAAATACTTTCTTGTCTGCCATCCTGAACTATCAGATTGATGAGAAATGTGTGCTCCAGGAGTCAGTGGCTTTGGAGGACGTGACCGTGGAGCTCAGCCAGGAGGAGTGGTGGCACATGAGCCCCGCCCAGGGGACCCTGTACAGAGAGGTGATGCTGGAGATCTACAGCCACCTCGTCTCCGTGGGCGAGCAGACCTGGCCACAGTACAATTCTGTGTTTCTTTTACTTGTTTCTTTTTACTTGTTTTAATACTGGTCACTTCTGTTGAGGTTTAATTTTAACTGAAATTAAAATTGAACACCTTTCAGTGTAAAGGTCAGTGAGTTTTAGGAAACATATAAAATAAAATAAAAATTTAGAATGCTTCTGTCACCCCTAAAGATTCTTTGAAGCTTTTCCAGTTTTCCGGTGAGTCCTCTCTGTGTCCCCTTAACTCCTGCCATTAATCTCCTTCCTAGTCCAGTAATTTTACATTTGCTTAATTTCATACAAATTGAATTATAAACTATGTGCTCTTATTTCTGTTTCTGTCATTTAGAATGCCACTTTTGAGTTTCATTTATGAGTTTATGTAAATTAGTCTATAGTTTTATGTTGATTAATGGTTTGTGTGCATTTGGCCACAACTTCTTATCCTTTGTCAGTTGATCAAGGTGGGTTTTTACTGTTTGAGGCTATCAAGAATAAATTTAGGGAGGCCGGGGAGATGGCTCCGTGGAATAAGCGCTTCCCTGGCAAGTGCAAGGGTCTGAGTTCAATCCCTGGTTCCACTAAAAAAAAGAAGGAAAAAAAAGAATAAACTTAGGCAAAAAAAAAGAATAAAGTTAGGAATCTTCACAAGTAAATCTTGTGTTAACCTCTGTTTTCATTTTTTCAATGTAATTACCTGGACTTGCCAGGTCTTCTGCTAACTTTATGCATAAAACAAGAAACCAGCAAGTCTTTTTCAGACTGACTGTGCTTCTTTTCTTGCTTGCAAGCAATGTGAATTCTTATTTCTCTTTGGTCACCAACATTCCATAAGTTATTATTCGTAAACATTTTGGCTGTTTTCTGATTGTGTTCTGTTCAATTTTAATGTGTTTGCGTTGCTTTACTGACAGTGTTGAGCCACTTTTAATGTACTTTTTAATCTATTAATCAATCTCCAGTGGCCAGGTATGGCGGTACATACCTGTAATCCTAACACACTAGCAGTATAATAAATACAATTGTGTGCTAAAGCCCAATGGGGCAACTTAATGACTTTGTGAGACCCTGTGTCAAAACACAAAAATAAATACAAGGTCAGAGGACTAGGAATATATCTCTAGGGTGAAACTCCCAGATTCAATGTCTAGTACAAAAATGAAAATCCTGTGAAAGATTTGACCATATCTTTAGGTCGTTTTTGTTTCTTTGGATTTTATATTGCTGGGCTGATGTTCATGCTTATTGAATGTGTATTTTGCTTCTTTTTCTGTCCATATTAGGCTTCTGTGTTAAGAAGAAAATATCTTCCGTTTTTATTTTGTATACACTTTAAAAAAACTATTTGTTTTAAAAGACAAATAATAATTTTACAAAGTTATGGAACGCTGATATTTCATATACGGTATATACAAATTTGTGATGCTTGTATATCTGTGAAATACTCCAAACTCTCACCTAGTGAGCTTGCCAGTTTGTTTCATTTCACTGTTGAATTGAGACCATTTATATTGATGGTTGTCCCTGATACGTTTTGACTTACCCTTGTGGTATTACTTTCCTGTTGTTGGGTCGCTTTTTTATCCCCTCTGTTTATTTTTTTTTATTTTTTTTTTTTTTTTTGTCTTTTTGAGACAGGGTCTCACTATGCAGTTCAGGCTGGCCTTAAGCTCACTTTGTAGCTCAGGCTGGTCTCGAACTCACAACAATCCTCCTGCCTCAGCCTCCCGAGTGCTGGGATTACAGGCATGCGCCACCACGCCCGGCTTATCCCCTCTGTTTAATTGCTTGCCTTGCCTGGCGGATTCATTCTATTCAGATTCCTGGAATTTTGTCATTGTCTTTTTTCAGGAATATCCTTCAGAACTTTTTGGAGTGATGTTTTGGCAGTCATGAATTTCTTCAAGCATTCTTTATCATGAAAGTGTCTTAATTGTCCAATTTTGAAACAATTTTGTAAGGTATAATAATCTCAGCTGGAGGTTTTTTTCCTTTACGACTTAAATACTTCAAACTTTCCTTGAGTAAATGATTTATGTTGAGAACTGTGGTGTGATTCTGATGAGTTTTCCTTTATAGGATATTTGTTTTCTCTAACTGCTTTTGATAATCTACTCCTATACTGAATTTTTGGAATCTTTACCCTTATGTGCCTTATATATTGTTTTTCTGATCATTGCTAATTGAAGTTTTCTACCATTACTTCTGTGAACAGGTTTTTTTTATGTCCTTGGTAGTTCTGAGTTTTCATTGATCCCAATCAATCATATGTCATTTTTCTTTGTATGATCTAGCCATTATTGGATTGACTTTTCATGGTTATCTTGTGTTTTTAAGAATTCTTTCATTTGATGATTGTTAACCACAAACCTGTCTTCTAGGTCTGGTATTCTGACCACACATTTGTTGATTCTGGTGTATGTATTTTGAATAGAATTTTTAATCTCCTGGATATCTATTTACATTTGTTTCATGAAGCCTAGTTTTTTGCTGTTAGGGCTTCATAGTCTCCATAACTTTTCTTTTTCATTTTTTGACTGTACCTACTCTAGATGCATTAAGCATATCCTTCATTATGATCATCATCTCTTTAGGTAACTGTGAAATCTCTTCTGATATTTTTTTCTAGAATGTCATTCATCTGCATTGTTACTTCTACTGCTACCATTTCAGAAAGTACAGCTGGATGGCTTTTTGTTTCTGCTGCCTCAGTGCCCCCCGGATTTGCCTTGGGTGAGGTGGATATCTGGGGTTGCATCTTGCTCACAAATTGATTGTGGCAGGTAGCTTTGTTACTAGACTCGAGACTTCCTTCAAAATGACTATTTCTCTGAGATGCCTTTTAGGTATATGTGGCTTTTGAGTCTTTTAGAAGACCCTTCCTCTTCAATTTTCTGAGGGATGAGAGGCTGCTGCCTATTTGGCATAGTACCCAGTTCTTTGGTCCTGGACCATGGTATTGTTTATGACTTCCCAGACAATCGGTATTGGAATACAAAGAAGAACCTACCAAAATGACTGTGTCCCCTTGGCTAAGGTAGTACAATCATTCATAACTGTAGCATCAAGGAGAATCTACAAAATGAGAAAGTGTGGTAACTGTACATTTTCCACCTTTAACCAGAGGTACGAGATTTATAATTAGATTACAAAATCTAGACCAAATCAGAAAATCGTAGACCATAAATATCCTCTCAGTAAACTGAGTTTTACCCTTCAGAGAAGATTTAAAAAGGAAAAAGAGAAATGAAAGACAAGAAGGTCAGTTTCTTTTACTCTTTTAAGGTGAGATATGAAGTCTTCATGAAATGTTATTGGCAATCTAAGATACTGATCATTTCAGAGTATAATGTTATTTAAAGTCTTGCAGTCAGAGGTTCCAAGATATTTATGAATATAAGAATGGATTTTTGTTACTGACAACTGCCCAAATGAATCCATTTATAGTGTACCATTTCTTCTTATTCTTTAGTTTGTTTGCTCATTCATTTTTTTGGTAATACAAGATCCCATTATGTAGTTCAGGTTGTCCTTATCTTTCAACTTGTACCAGTCTTCCTGCCTTAAACTCCCAAGAGTTGAGATCACAGAAGTGTGCCACCATACCCAACTTCCATGTAGGACTTAGGAAACCATACTTTTGTTCACATTTGGGGACACTGGAATCTATGCAAAAACTCGACTTCTTAATTATTTCCTATTTATAGGCTAGTGCTTTTTTAAAAGCAGAACTGATCTTCACGTTGGCACAAGGAGAGGATCCATGGCCATTAGAGAAAGGGAAAAAATGTCTCAGTGGAAATGTCCCAGGTGAGTACTGTGACCTGGAAAGAGGTTTGCTCATGTGCAAAGGGGACTCATAGAACTCAGCCTGTACCGACAGGCACAGGTAAATGTAACGGAGAGGATGCAAAGCAAACTCAAAGGAAAAGGGAATGGGAAAAGTCCAGGGTAACTAAACGTAATATTCTAAGAGTGTTCACTGGATTCCCCCAGCAATAAATTGTGACAGAAAGCCATCTGTTGTCTACTTAGAAAGTTCATTAGAGGTTAGGCACCCAGAATTTTTATTGTGGGCTCTTCACATAGGCATGTTTTATCTAGACTATATCAAAAAGTTCCTGTTTTCAGACGGAAAGCAGATACTTAACAAAAATCACATAATATATGAAAACAGTTTGTGCACGGAGAGTCCCTGGATTGCAGTTTTAAAATGCCTAATAATTCTTTTGAAATCAGTGTGCCCACATGCAAGTTACTGTTTCATCCATGCCTTGGTAAGAGTAGCAGCCTGAGGCCTGCTGAAACAACTGTTCTTTATACAGAACTTATGCAAAGCCATGACATGGTATAGAATAATGCAGAGTTGCTTCCTGTATCAGTTAACATGGATAGCTTAAATTTATATTTTGAAGTAAATGATAACTGGTTGTCTCAAAAACAATTCAGTTCACTTACCTTGTTTATGCATAAGGGTTCAGTTTGAATAAAAAAATAGAGAATCATGAGATCCTGTGTCAAATACATTTGACATTCTGTACAAATACAGAATAAAGAACATCTTAATAATGCTTAAAGATAACTTTAAACAGGTATATAAGTATGGGAACATTTGTAAATCAAATTATCAAGTTTTCTGGAAAAAATTTCCCCAAATTGTAGAAAGAATATGAACTTCTTAGATATAGTAGAGCATAGTCTACCTCTCTGATTTCACAACAGCCCTTGCACACCAATCAAGACCCTATGAAGTGTTCAGCAAGCTACAGCCCATGAGTCAAGTCTTATCTCTTGTGCTTTTTGGTAAAGGTAGATTTTGGTGGAACAGAGTCATATCCATTTCTTTGTGTTCATTGTTATAAACTAGAATTGAGAGGATTTGAACCAAAGACCACATGACAAACACCACCAAAGGAAATTTTTTGACTTTCTACTGCTTGACTTTTAAGACTAAATTTATAAGTAGTATTTTTTAAAAAAATGTCTTTAGTACAGGGTGTATAGGGTCTCACTACACAAATCAGACTCATAGTGATTCTCCTGTTTTCAGCCTCCCAAGAGCTGGGATTACAGATGCACACCACCATGGCCAGTCTCATTAGCCATCTCAGCGCACCCTGAGGTTGGGGCTGGCACAGCACGCTGGGATTGGACCAGACCCCTGAGTCTGCTTAAGCTTTCTAAAGCCTGTCTTTCCAATGGAAGGCACCCAGTGGCAGCATGCACTGCATTTTTGTCTTTTTTTTTGGTGGTACCAGGGATTGAACTTGGGACCTTGGACTTGCAAGGCCAGTACTTCATCCATTGAGCTATCTCTCCAGCCCCTTGTACTGCATTTTTAATCATATCTTAGATAGATACTCATGAATGAGGATGTTCACAACTGCCACAGAGACACCAACAATGAGATAAATATATTTGAAGCAAGGAGGAATATTTCAAGGGAGATTAATGGTAGTGTGACTTTTTAAAAATGTAAACATTCTTTAATTCAGTCATACTTTTGTAAATTTCATTCCTAAGAGTTGTATGAAATATAATAAAATATCTTTACTTTTCTCAGTTTTAGAAGACTACCAACCTGATGAACTCTTAGAGAAAAGCTTGGAAAACCAAAGAAGACATTTGTGGCAAGTTTTCTTTGACAAGTCATTGACTGAAGAGCAAGAAACTTGTGAAACTGTGTAATTCAGACAGAGATATCTTACCTATAAAAATGAGGCCTCGTCTGTGTGGCCCTGCAGGACCTGTGAGCTGGAGTCTCAGTCCCTTAGCTTCATGCTTTCACTGTTCAAGAAAGAAGGTTGGTGACCCTAACTTCACTGAGAAATGGCTCCACAGCATTAAGGATTGTAGAACTAACTTTGGAGAGAAATGTTTTCATCACAGTAAAAATATGAAAGCCCTTGGTCCTGAGGTAGAAACTATTCAGTGTCTAATGACTCCAAATTTGGAACAAGTTCTTAAATATAATGTAAGTGAAATAGCTTTGCCTAAAAAGTATAGTATTACTGCATCTCCAAGTACCTGGGAGGAATCAGTCTTTACTGTTTCTCAGAAGAGTCATGGAGATAACAAAGGAGAAAATAAAGATTATTTTGAGTTAAATGGGGATGAAAATGGTTTCAGTAGGACCGCTCACAAAATTGACAAAGGAGAAGAATCTGTTAGCCAAAAATCAAATCTTGGAGAAGAGCAGAAAATTGATCTTTAGAGAAAGTACTGTGAACATGGAAAGAATTCTAACCATAATTCAGTTATAGTATATCAGAGAACTCATCCAACAGATAAAAAATGTATAGAGACATCAACTTGATTGTATATCATGGAACTCACATAAAGGTAAAACCCTCTGAATGTGGAAAATCCTTCTCTATGGATGTATGTCCAACTCAGCCTCAGAAAAACCACATTGGGGAGAAACCTTACAAATATCATGAATGTGGAAAAGCCTTCAGTGAAAACTCACATCTAAAGCATCACCAGATTCACACTGGAGAGAAACCATACAAATATGATAGATGCGAGAAAGCTTTCAATGCAAGCTCAGACCTAAGGATACATCATAGAATTCACACTGGGGAAAAATCCTTTGCGTGTAGTGAATGTGGAAAATCTTTCAAATATAAGTCAACCCTCATAATACATCACAGAATGCATACAGGGGAGAAACCCTTTAAGTGTAATGAATGTGGAAAATCTTACAGCCGTATGTCAGGCCTAAGGAATCACATGAAAACTCACACAGGGGAAAGGCCATATAAGTGTGATGAATGCAGGAAAGCTTTCAAACTGATAGACCTATAGTACAGCACTATAGAACACATACAGGGGAGAAACCATACAAATGTAAACAGTGTGGAATAGCTTTTGTTCAGATATCACAACTTAGAGGACATCACAGGATTCACACAGGAGAAACCCTATAAATGTAATCATTGTGGGGAAGCTTTTAGTCGGAAGTCAAACCTCAGAGGCATGACAGAACTCATACTGGGGAGAAACCTTATAAATGTGATATATGTGGCAAAACTTTCAGGCAGAAATCAAATCTCAGAGGACATCAGAGAACTCACATGGGAAAAATCCTATGAATGTCATGATTGTGGAAAAGCTTTCAGTGAGAAGTCAGTTCTCAGAAACCATCAAAGAATTCACACTGGCAAGAAACCCTATAATTGTAATCAGTGTGGGGAAGCTTTTATTCAGATATCTAGTCCTAGAGGATACCAGAGAACTCACACAGGTGAAAAGCCCTATGAATGTCACAAATGTGGAAAAACTTTTAGTGAGAAGTTAAGTTTCATAAGGCATCAGCAAATTCACACTGGGGAGAAGCCCTATAATGGTAATGAGTGTGGAAAATCTTTTAATCAGATATCTAGTCTCAGAGGACATAAATGAACTCACACTGGGGAGAAACCTTATAATTGTTTTTGATGTGGAAAAACTTTTGGTCAGAAATCCAGCCTCGGAGTACATCAGAGAACTCACACAGGGGAGAAACCTTACCAATGTGATAAATGTAACAAAAATTTTAGAGTTCAACCCTTGTAGACACGAGAAGACCCACACTCAAAATTAAAAATATGGGTGTAAATATGAGTGTAGAAAGTATGGGCAGTATATGCAGTCTTCTCAGCCCATATTTAGTGCAGTTGTTGAATATCAAAAGAACTTGTCCAGCAAAGAAACACTTTAAAGTTGATAAACACAGGAAATGTTCTGTGAATTTAATCTTCCAGAAGCCAGTGCTATAGACATGTTCTGAGAAAGTAATGTGACAGTTTTGTGCAACCAATCAAAATTCATCAAATAAATCTTAGTAAGGAAAACCTAGAAGGGTTGGTTTTTTCAGTATTACATACAATATATAAAGACCTCAAAGTATATCCAAACAGGCAAGAAATGGAGGTAATGGTTGGGGCAAATCCTGTTGTAAGTCAGCTCTCAAGTTTGATGTAAGGCAAAGGCCCATGGGTCATATAATTATACTTTTAATAACCATTTCCTGTTTGACCTATGCTATACCAGGCAAAATATCTCAACCATTGTATGCTCCAAATAGAATCACATTATTAACCTATAGCTAATAGATTGTAGGGATCAATTACTGAGAAATTTCATTTAAATCAACTTTTAAATGTTTTCTTCCAGTCCTCATCAGAATGGTGTGGAGATTGCTTCTAGTTCATATACTGAGGGTGAAAGCATTTAAGAGGCCAGGAAGTAGGGCCAACAACTGACTCTCTGAAATGACTCCTCCCTCTGTGTATATAGTTGGGCCATCTTATAACTAGAAAATAAACTCTGCTGAGCTTCTGTGGGTTTGGGTGTATTTGATACTGACATAAACTTATCAACACTTAAACCTGTGAATATAATTAAAGTGAATATCTAATCTCACTGTATATTAGAAAAGCCACTCAGAAGAAATGTTGCACAGTACCCTGATTATTCATACCTTCTATCCACAGCTCTGTCAGTCTAGTCAGTGGGAACAAATCTAATATTCATTGTAATGAATCTAATCTCTACATGAATACATGAAAAGGACATCTCAGCAATAAAAATGCTACATTATTAAAGATCTGATAATTTAGTTTTCAGTATCTGAAAGATTTTTTTGTGATACTGGGGCTCAAACTCAGGACCTTGTGCTTGCCAGGCAGGTGCTTATGCCACTGTGCTTGCGCTTGCCAGGCAAGCGCTTATTCTATTGATTCATCTCCCTGGCCCCGCCCCTGAAAGGTTTAATGAATCATTAAACTTGTTTATCTCTCAGAGATACAAGATGGGAATCTATCAACTTGAGAAAAATATTAGTCTTTTTCTAGAATTTTTAAAACATTTCATAGGCAGTATGAAAGTGGTATGTTATACTGACAGATTTCACTACAATCAGAACTGAAAAGCTACATGGCACAAAGTTTACAACATTGAATATTTTGAGTTGTCTTTTTTATCTCTGGCTGTGTGCATGATAAATACCCAGTTCTTCGTGGTTTTGAACTCATGTGAAGTAGAATCAAGTACTTATAGTAACTCTTCTCCCATCAGCTGTAATTTGCCATATGTGTTAATAACAGTCCTTTCACAGGGAATATCTATGGTTCATAGCACCGTAGCACGTTCCTTTGTCCTGCTTCCTCTGATGTATGCATACTGCAAGAGCTGTTGTTACTGACTCCTCACAAAACTTTTTTATATGCTTTTGTATTACATTAGGGTCTATAACAAGATGGGAATCTATCAATTTGAGGCAAACATACCCCTATTGCATCACTGATTCTTCAACAGTGTTTAGTATACTAATAGGACTTGAAGCCATTTATGTTACTAAAACTTCTAATTTTACAGTAGTTCATGTTTCTTGAAGTTACCCATCTGATAATGCATGTTGATCTTTTCCACTCTAATTTTACATAATTTTTGCATTCACAGGTCAATCACCATGAATTCAAGGCCATTTAGGAATACACAGAGCTCAAGGACAGCCTCAACTCCATAGCAAGACCCTGTCTCAAAAAAATTTCTACAGAGATATTAAAATGATGCTAGATGACTCCAAAAAGAAACAGCTCTGTGTGTCTCTAAATGGCCTTGAATTCATGGTGATTGACCTGCCTCAATCTCAAGTGCTGAAATTATAGGTTTGCACCACTATACCCACCTATAAAGGCATTTCATATACAATTATTTCATGATTGTCTCAAAATTATTTTTGTAGTTTATTTTAGTCTAAATCCAAAACTTCCCCCCTTTTTTCTATGTTGCAGATTTTTCTTTTTATTTCTATAGTACATAGCTTTCACTCCTCCCTTTAACCCATGCCATTTCCTTGTTGAAGATGAGCGGTCATTTTTATCAACATTTCTTTCCATGCTATTAAATGAGAGCAAGAAAAAAAAATCCACTAGTTTCATGCCACTAACAATTTTGTTGAGTGTTTATAATGAGGCAAGAGAATGAGAGGAGTCATTGAATAAAACAGCCAAAAAATCCATTCTCATGTCATTTCCATGGCAGGAAATAATTTTTAAAAATCCTTTAGAAAATGAGAAGGTAAGAAGGGGACCAGGAGTTTCTAAGACCTTGCTGCACACATGTGATGTGATTGATTGTATGGGATTTAGGGAGATAAGATCAGAGGGATAACTGATGTGTATTGAGCCCCATCCATTCATCCTATGGGGCAGTGGTGAAGTAGCCAGGGTAGAAGCAGAGGTTGCCTGTAGACAATAACCTCAGCAAAAGTGTAGAGGACTGGGCCAGTGGGAGCCAGCCAGCGAGAAAATATTTGGGCATGGTGGTAAGGTTTCTGACTCCTGGAGCTGGGGGGATGTGGAGGAAGGAAGGAGGCACATCGATGGTCTCAGCCTTGTGCTGGGCAGAAGCCAAGTAGTTCCTACCATTTCTATTGCATTGGTAAAGGGCTAGAGAATACTGGTGCTTTCTGAAGATTGTGCTGATATTTGAGTACTTCTGTATTTTCTTGACGTGTTAGATGCTTAAATGAGTCTTTTTGTTCTTTAAGTTTTGTAAATATGTCCTTTTTTGCAAATGTTTCATAACTTAATGGCATTTAAAATATACATGTTAGGCATTGAGGACTTGCAAGTTTGGATAATAATTTTGCTTGGCTTTTTAAAAAATTAAAAATCATTAGTACAATGAACACCTGTACTTCATTTAAATCCAGCAGTTATTCTTTTGTAACCTTTGATTTGCACCATGTGCACCATCTTTGCAAGTCATTGGCACTGAGTTTTGGATATTAAGAATACCCATGATATTTAATGTTATGCAGTCTGATTAATGTGTAATTCTTTGTCAAATTTTTCCTACTGCCATTTCATGAGGATCCAGTCCTGCTCTGTTCAGGGGCACCAATTTGGTGGTCATGACTTCAGTCTCCTTTACATTTACATTGGGCCACTGTCCTTGGCGTAATTTTCTATGGTATTAACTTTTTTTTAAAGATAGCACTGAGTTACATCACAGCCCTTTTCATTTTCTTTTTAAAATTGATTGACAGCATCTCTCTTAAGTTGTCCAGGCTGTGCTTGAATTTGCTCTCCTTCTTCATCAGCCTCCCAAATTCAGAGATGGGGGTGTATATAGACTGGCACTATCAAGCCACGCTTGACTGACATGTAAGACCTGTTGCCCAGCAGCCTTTTATTTGCATGTTTGCTCATGATTAGGTTCTAGTGAAACCATACAAGTATGCTTTTTACTTTGAAAGAGTTGTAAAAGATAAGCACGAGAACAGTGCATTTTATGAAGCCTGTGTGTCGCATCCAGTTACTACCAATTAGTAACAGCACTTGATTTTCAATGTGTTATCACAGAACCAAAGAATATTACATTAACAGTAATTTTAGATTTTGTCTCAAGAAAACACAAATTATAGAAAATCAGTAGATTAGGCATAGTCTTAGAAAGTAGAAGCAGCTGAATTTTAATACCTGTAGATTGGGACTTTCGTATTTGACCAGTCCTTACCACCTCTCACCATTATTTGAATTAACTTGCGTTGTCCCTGAGGCTTTTGTGCATATTATCCCCCACTCATCTCTCATTCTGTGGGCAAGGAAATTTATATTTAGAGAAATTAAGCAGCTGAGGAACATGTAGTTAGTAAGAGGCAGAAAGGTCCTGAAGTCTTTGTGGGATGAAGGGTATTTTTTTTTTTTTTTTTTTTTTCAGAACCAGGAATTGAACTCAGACCTTTGCTCTTGCCAGGCAAGTGCTTATTCTACTGAGCCGTCTCCCCTGCCCCAGAGGGTACTTTTTGAGATGGTGTTGCTCTCTAGTTCAGGCTGCTTTGGAGCTCACTGTGCAATCTTGGATGCCTTTGAACTAGCAATTTTTTTTTTTTGCCTCAACCTCCTAACTGCTGCAATTGTAGGCATGTGCCACCACACATAGCTACCCAGTCTCTGGAAAACTCAATTGATTTCGAGCACATGCTCCAGTGATTTGCACTTCTGGGACAAGCAGCAAGTGAACACTTTCAGCACCTTGGAAAGTGAGGGAGTCATGGATACCTAGTTCTAACCAGCATATAGTAGCATCCCTATGGGAACCTAGGCCTAAGCCTTCAGGTCAGTAGTGAAAGTCCTACTCCGTAGACAGAGTGTAGGTCCTGTCGACTATAAATCAGCTCCCGGCATGCTGTGCGAAGGCCCTCTCACCAGGACTACATTTCCCTCCAGGCCTTGTGCCTGCTTGGCCTGGTTCTTTTGTTTTCTGTTTGGATAAGGTGTAATGTGTTGTAGACAGTGTGTCATATTAGAAATTCAGCTTGTGCTGGAACCTCTGAGAGTGTACATTAGATTATTTTAAGTACACAATTCAGTGGCAGTACCTAAGTATATTCACATTGTGCAATGAAAAATGGCCTTTGTCTCACCAAGTTGCCCAGGAAGATCTTTTGAAAAAATTATTTCATTAGTACATGTTTGCAATTCATGCAGTTTATAGTCACTTTGGGGAGTGGTTATGAGTACATACCACAGTTTATTTCTTTATTATTCTTTCCTCTTTCCTTCCCAATTTCTCTAAACCATTTTTTACTTCTTGTTATTATTAATTTTAGCTCATGTTATGGCATATGGTATTCACATTAATTGAATGTATATGTCATATCTTTCTTCTGCTTACTGACCTCCTCACTCTTCAGGCTTTTTCCCTTGGACCATTTCACTATTGTAAGAGATCCTGTCTCCTACCCCATACTCAAATATTGTCTTGTGTGTCTGGTTTATTTTGCTCAACACTATATTTTCCAGGTGCACACATTTTCCTACATATGTCTCAAACCTGTCATTCTTTATAGCAGAGTACTGTATCATTATACATAGGTACCACATTTTCTTTTCCATTCATCTCTTGATGGATATATATAGGTTGTTTCCAGGATTTGCACGTTGTACTGCTGTAAACATTGGTGTCTTATGTACTTTTCTCTTGTTGCTGAGACAAAATAACTGACACCCAAAGTTAAAGGGGAAAAGGTTTATTTAACTCAGTTTGTAGAGGTTTCAGTCCATAATTGGCTGACTCCAAGGCAAGTTGGCACATGACATAGGGACAATAGTTCATGGCAGCAGGATTCTGAGAAAGCAACAAGAGAAAGACAAGCCTCTTTCTGTCCTTCGTATCGTATCCAATTGCTGTGATTAGGGTAATACCAAAACAATAAGAAAACAGATTAATAATCACACACCCTTAATCCCAGAATCATACACTCTAGATTTACACACCTCTGGGAAACAAAACAAAACAAACCCTAGGACCACATGAGATTCAGAGGACATCTAGACACAAACCATAACAATTGGTATGCATGTTTTGCCATAGTATGATGTTTTAAGCTCTTGGGGGAATTAGCAGTGGGCTCACTAGTTTATTGCTTTTTTTTTTTTTTTTTTTTTTGGTGGTACCAGGGATAGAACTCAGGACCTTCTGCTTGCGAGGCAACCACTTATTCCACTGAGCTATCTCCCCAGCACTGGGCTCACTGGTTTATATGAAATTTCTAGTTTCAGTTCTTTGAGAAATCTGTATATTGATTTCCATAATAATTGTACTAGTTTACATTCCCACCAACAATAGAGGGTTCTATTTTCACCACAGTCTTATCAATATTTGTTATTGTTTTCTTTGTTATTGATTTCTTAATCACTGCCATTTTTTCTGGAATAAGATGAAATCTTAGGGTTGTTTTAATTAGCATTTATCTGGTGGCTAGAGATGTTGAACATTTTTCATATATTTGATGACCATTTGTATTTCTTTGTTGAAGTGTCTCTTTGTTGCACTTGATCATTTCTTGAATGGGTATTTAGTTTTAGATGATTTAAACTTTTTGAGTTTTTTACATATCCTAGGTACTAGTCCTCCATCCAAAAAGTGCCTGGCAAAAAAATTTTCCATTCTGAAGTTTGTCTGTTCACTGATTGATCAATTCTTTTGCTGTACAGAAGCTTTTAGTGTGGTATAATCTCAGTAGTTGATTATTGCTCTTATTTCTTTGGAAATTATAGTTCTGCTCAGAAAATCTTTTCCCACACCTACACCTTTAAGTGTTTTATGTTTGTTTGTTTCATTTTGCAGTACTGGAGATTGAACTCAGGACCGTGGGCTTGCCACTAAAGTACTTATTCTACTGAGCTATCTCCCTGGCCAATGTTTTATGTATTTTATCCTCCAATAGATTTAATGTTTATATTTTAAGCTCTAAATCTTTCATCCGTTTTATTTTTAATTTAGTATATAATGAGAAATAAGGGGCCAATTTCCATCTTCTGCACAGATAACCAGTTTTTCCAGTACCACTTGTTGAATAGAATCTTTCTTCCAACATATGCTTTTGGCCACTTTGTTAAAGATCAAATAGTTGAATGTGTCTGGAGGAAGTTTCTGAATCCTCTATTCTGTTCCATTTGTTTTTTATTCCAGTACCATCACGGTTTTATTACTGATGCCTGGTAGTACAGCTTGAAGTCAGTATTGCTTTGTTTTCTGCTTTGCTCTTACTGCCTAAAATTGCTTTTGTTAATCTGGTTCTGTATTGATTTTACAGTTTTTTTCTAGATATGAAAAGTGTGCTATTGGAAAAGTGGTGGGATTATTTCCATGGGAGACTATATTGTAGGAATAACAGGGGCCAGGAGATGGCTCAGTAGAAGAAACGCTTACCTGGAAAGTGCAAGGGCCTGAGTTCAAGGGCCTAGTTCCACAAAAAAAAGAATGACAGAGTCTTTATTAATTATGGCATCCAGTGTATAAATTGGGAACATGCTCAGCCCAATTCTTTGTTCTCCTTTTGCTTGTAGTTTTCCCGGTTGCCACAATGACCATGACAGAATGCTGTGCCCACCAGAGTAAGATTTCTCAGGCTGTCACTCAAACAAGGTTAGGGCCTGGGCATGGTAATTTATGGCTACTTATGGACACATGATTCAACTCTACTTCCTCTAAGTTAGTCCTGCCTCTTTCCTTATCTCTTTCATGTATGTGAAGTTTCAACAAGGCAGGGGAAGGAGTGAAGGGTTGGGCAATTCAGACAGGGTCAGATAGCTATGCCCTAGCCCAGGTGTCCCCCTATTGCTAAAATGTTCCAGGCAGGAGTCAAGCTGAGTTGCTTCTGCCTCAGTGTCTCCTATTTCTAAGGTGAAGTGAATACTAAACTAGAGCTTCTTTGGCTTAGGCCAAGATGAGACAAGGGCCACTGTCCCCTACATTGGTATTTAGATTGGGACTTCAATGGATCTGTATGGTTTTTGGAGTATGGCTATTTTGACAAAATTAATTCTACCTATCCAGGATCAGGGGACACTTCCATTTTCTGAGGTTCTTTTCAATCTACAGAATACTGTAGTTTTCTTTGTGAAGGACTTTCACTTCTTTGGGTAGGTTAATTCCTATGTACTTCATTCTTCTTAAATCTGTTGTGAATGGCATTATTTTCATAATTTTCTTCTCATCGCAATGTTAGTGTACACGATTGTGAATGATTTTTGTGTATTAATATTGCATCTTGGCACATTGCTAAAGTTCATTATTCTTGGTTTTAAGAATATATTGGAATAAAACTTTTAAGGGTTTACAAAATGAAAGCTTACTTTGTATCAACAAGCACTGCAAAAAGAGCCAATAGTAATATTTTGATTCTCAGGACTGCAGCACTAAGTGGACACATGCATCATTGATTTCCCTGTTATCTGCTTCTCCATAGCCTTACATTCTCCTATTGCAGATGTATATTCTTAGCAAGACTACTATAGCACCTCTTCAGTCCCAATGTCCCTGACCTATACTGTTCCATTTATAAGGACGTGGGAGGTGTTATTTTCCAAATCCGATTCCACCCCTTTGTAAAACATTCAACATCAGGTCAGAAAGACTGGGTATTATGGCTTATGTATGAAGTATGCACCAGCTCTCTTTAAGAAGGATGTGTTACTAAAATAGCGGAACATGGGAGATTGGTGATAAATTGTCATGTGCAAGATCTTTAGAAGTGGTGATACAGCAAGACATTTAAAATCAGTGGGAAAGACTTGAATTGTTTAAGTGGTACATGGAACACTGGTTGTTCATCCAGAAGGAAAATACTGTAGATCTTTATGTCCCATGACATCAGTGTGGACACTGCCTCTCCAGAGCCTTTATACCTATTGGAATATTGGGAATGTTTTGCCATACCAGCATGATGATAACAATCTATGAAGTGTTGGCTGTGTTAGCAGTTTTATTGCAGTTATTACAATTGATACGTAGTAAAGTAACCCAGATGGGATGTGCAGTGCCTGTTTCCTCTCACAGTTCATAGTACCAAACAGGGTTCCTTTCAATCTTTCTAGTTTTCTAATTATAATGTTATATAACTAGGCCAGAGCAGGAACACAGGGGTCAGTAAGAATGAAACCATTAAATGGAGTGTTGGTCAAGCTGAGGACATCCTTGTACTCTGCTCATGGAAATAAATGACCAGTTTCATATCTGGGTCTACAGAATGGCAAAAAGCTCAAATGGGAACAGTTGCTTAGTTTTTGCAGTCTTTTAAGTCTTAGCTGTATCGCTGTGAACCTGCTCCAAGTAGAAGTGAGGGCTCTGTTAAACAGATTCAGGCAATGAATTGGGAGACAAATTTCCCTTTGAAGAAACAACTGCTATGACTGCATACACAGTTGAGATATCCCTTTTCATTTCACAAATTGAAACTCATTCTCATGTCATTAGCTGATGAATCTAAGATGAAACTAGAATTTTAGGTCAGAGGCTTCTTTCCAGGTCAGAAGTTTCCAGTGAATAGAAGAGCTCAAGAGTAAACGAATAGCTGCTCTTACTAAAGGGGAGAACCTGATAATCTTTTTAGGACATCAAGACACACCTCCCTTCCCTACTCCAAGAACTACCTCTGTTGGCCAGAAGTTTCAATCAGTTAAATCAGCAGCCATAATGTTAGATACATGTACCAATTTATCAAGATTCAACCTGAGTATCCTATATTACTAACATACACTCATTTAAAAAATTATCAATTACAAAAATCTAAAGCTCAAAATAGTCACCAGGATGGTGGGACCACGAAGGTGTCTTAACACGTGACTCTTCCTGACTAGGAAACTTGCATTTATCACTTAGGAGAAATAAAGCACATACTATATTAACTTTTACTCTACTTTCAGATGCAGAAAGAACCACAATATATTGCATTGGGCCAAAGGGTCCTATCCAGAAGATTGCATCTATTTCCCTTTCCTACTGTGAATCTTACTAAAACCCCATATAGATTCCCCTATCCACAAGGGCAACTATATCCATTTCAGATGTCTACCTTTGAGATTTTCTCCTTTCCTGGTACTCTAGTCCTTGCTAATGGCTTCCTCTCCCATATGACAGGAAAACTTTTCTGCTTAAAGAAGCTGTGATTGGGACATTTGGATGTATCAGGTAGTGTGATAGGAGTGACTTTATATATTTCATATGAATTCTATCATGATCTTTGATAGGAGTGACTATATATTTCATATGAATTCTCTGATGATCTTTGAAGGTTTCTTTGACCCAGTAACCTCTTGATGAGGCTGTGCCCTCTAACAGACTTAGGCTTGGCTTATACAGAAATTTCTATCTTCATAGCAGAGCAATGATTGAACTAGATAAAGTATGCAAGAGCTTAACAAAACAAAGAATTTCACCTCATAAAAATTCAACTGGAAAAGGCATGAAAGAGGATTTTGCTCCATGTATTTACTCAGATACCTTAGATTCATTTTTTACTATGCCACATTAAAGCACAGTACTCAGTGTTGACCTAGAAAACATATTCATTTTTTTAAAATCTGTTTAGTTTTTATTGAACATGTTACAAAATGAGTTTTAGTCAAAAAGACCAAAGCTCATGTGGTCCTCAGATTCCTCCAATTCTTCTTTCTTTGCTTCCACCTTCTCCTCAGCTGGGACAGCAGTGGTGGAAGGCACAGGGAGACCTGCAGGGGCAAGGCCTCCAGCCCCTACATTGCAGATGAGGCTACCAATGTTGACATTGGCCAGGGCCTTTGCAAATAGGCCAGGCCAAAAAGTTTCAACATTGACACCAGTTGCTTTAATGAGGGCATTGATCTTATCCTCCATCACGGTCACCTTGTCATTGTGCAGGATAAAGGCAGAGTAAATGCAGGCGAGCTGGGAGACAGAGGCCATGATGCGGGCTGCCTGGCGTGGTGCTAGTCGCCGGAAGAAGTGAGGGCCTTACATGGCCTTAGCTCCCTCGGAAGAACTGAGCACCTTGGCTGCAGCTGAGGAAAGAAGCATATTCATTTTTATTCTGAAAGGGTGCTGGCGGTTTCTTGGAGGAATAATTTGTCAGACCTGATGGTACATACAGGAGCCAATCACATAGCCTCACTTAGGAGAAAGGGAGAATGAGAAATGCAGACTATGTTTCAAGAGGAAAAAATGAAATGGTTAGTGATAAACAGATTAATAGACTGCACATTCTGTAACAGCTATCCAAGTAGGTTATGAGTTCATTCAGGACTCTCCATAGTCCTTTGAAACAAAAACCCATGTGAGTTCTACAATATATCACATTTGCCTTTTAGACAAAATTCTTTCCAGATTCACATACATGATATATCTCAGGTGAATTCTCTGTTTTAATGTAAGGGTAGCCCTCTGGGTCTGCTTAAATGTATGTAAGAATATTTAGCTACTTTTTCCTGTGAATGTATTCTAATGTTGAATGTGGTGGTATTTTTGTCAAAAAGATTTCCTACAGTTAATTATATGAATGGGACTTCCTCACTCCCTGAATTCTCTGGTGTAAGTTTCCATATTCATTGCACTCGTAAGATTACTCACCACTATGAGTTCTTAGATACATTCTGAAGTTTGATTTCCGGTCTAAAGTTTTCCTACATTTATAACACTGATAGGATTTTTCCTCTATGCCTTCCCAACAAAAATTTTCCCACATTCATTACATTTAAATGGTTTCTCCCCAGTGTGAATTCTCTGATGCACTCTGAGAGTTGATCAGGCAAAAATTTTTCCCACACTCATCACATTTAAATGGTTTCTTTCCTGTGTAACTTTTCTGGTGTTGCATCAGATGGTCTTTCACCAGAAGGATTTTTCACATTCATTACACTGCTAAGTTTTCTGACCACTGTGAGTTCTTTGATGTATTCTGAGGTTTGACTTCTGGCCAAATGCTTTTCAATATTCACTACATTGAAAAGATTTCTCTCCTGTGTGAATTCTATGATGATCTCTCAGAGTTGACATCTGAACAAAAGTTTTCCACACTCACTACATTTAAAGGGTTTCTCTCTTATATGGATTCTCTGATGTCCCTTAAGTGTAGACTTCTGAACAAATGTTTTCCCACATTTGTTATATTTGTATGGTTTATCTACTGTGTGTATTCTTTGATAAGTAGACAAGTGTGACTTCTGAGAGAAAGTCTTTTCACAGTCTTTATATGCAAATGTTTTCTCTCCTGTGTGATGTTCTCTGATGTTGAATAAGATGCTCTTTCTGACAGAAAGGTTTCCATATTCATTAAATTTATAAGGTTTTATCACAGAGAACATTCTCTGGTATATTTTGCAGGTTGGTATCTGACAAGTTTTCTTAATTTCATGAAATTTATAGGATTTATCCCTAGTTGGTGTTCTGTCATACATACCATTTTCCACAGTTCTCTGAGAGTGATAAAGATATGACTGCTTGTTAAAATTATTTCTCTATGCTCTACATTCACATTGTTTCACAGCCACATTAAATTTATCAAATCCCTCCAGAGCTGACTTGTTGAAAGCTTTTCTACACTGTTGAAGATGAGGGCATTTCCCCCTCTGTGTTGATTATTCTCTGGTAAAAGAGGGTTGTCTTATTACAGTTTTTCTTACACTTAACATCTATATGAGATTTTTCAACTATATGAAAACTCTTCTGTGTGATACAGTCAACCTCTTCACAGAAGCCTTTTCCAATTTCATTACCATGGAAATCTCGCTCTAACACTTGAAACTTCTGAAGTTCAGGAAGATTTTTCTTACAACATAGGGCTTTCATGTGTTTATTGTATTTAATGAAGTTCTTTTCAGTTTGAGTTCTGTCAAACAATTTTTTTTTGGTGGAACTGGGGATTGAACTCAGGACCTTGCACTTGCCAGGCAAGCGCTTATTCTACTGAGCCATCTCCCCAGTCCCTCTGCTTTCTTTCTTGAATAGTTCATATTATTATTAATAAATTCAGAAATTCTTGTAAAGTTTCTTCTCCATGAGTTACATTTGTAGGGAATGTTTACTGAGCAAACTGAAGCAGTGTACCAATCAAATAGTTTTCCTAAAACGTTCTCTTCCTCTCTAGTTAATGTTTTAGCATCGATGGATATTACTTGCTTTAAATGTTTGGCTTTTCATTTCTTGTTCCTCTTGATCAAGTCATCATAATTATAGTCTCCCAAAACTGAAAAATACAAAACACCTTATGAATGCATACCTTTTATGGGTAGGAGTTACACACATATACTCTATGTTGCATTTTATTCTTTGATTTCTCAAAACTAAATAATTCAAATGTGTATAAGCACATATGCATCTATCTCTTCTCTTAAATATAACATTAATACAATGTACATGGAAGAATAAAGTGGTAATGAAGGCATATTTATGCTTTCTGGTAATGAATGTTGTTTAGCATGCAATAAACATGATTTTCCTAAGTGGGAACATCTGGAAAAAAAGGAAAAAGAAATTAGTCTTATAAAAATTTATTTTAGGTATCAGGGAAGTGGAGAATGTGATAAACATAACATAGACTACATACTTTATAATAACAAGATAAATTTAAAGGTAGAATTATTAATAAAATTGACCCAATATAGAAAAAAAATTTAGTGTAAGAATTAAATTCCAGTGTAGGGGCTGATTAACTATGTACATTTTTCCAGTTTGATAGCCTTTATTTCCATCAACTCTTTAATAGTGAATGTATAACAGCACAAACTTCCATATGATTATTATTACTTTTGTGGCAGAACCGGGGATTGAACTCAGGCCCTTGCACTTGCTAGGGAAGCGCTTATTGCACTGAACCATCTCCCCGTCCCCCATATGATTATATAAAGTTTATTTATTTATTTATTTTGGTACAGGGTCTTACTATGCAGTTCAGACTCATAGTGATCCTCCTGTTTTCAGTCTCCCCAGAAGCTGGGATTATAGGTGTGTGCCCCCATGCCTGGACTTATAAGAAATTAATAGCTCAGCCTCACTACAAATAAGTACTATGTAAATTGAGGAAAAGAAAATTTAATCTTGAAATGACATTTTAGTTCCATTTCCTGTATGTATGTTTGTATGTATGCATGTATGTATGTATTTAGTACAGGGTCTACTACACAGATCAGGCTTGTAGTGATTCTCCTGTGTTCAGTCTCCCAAGAGCTGGGATTACAGGTGGGCACCACCATGTCCAGTCTCATTCACAATCTCAGTGTGCATTGGGCCAGCCCTTTTAGTTCCATTTTATCTGTTGTCTTTGATTTATTCTGTCAGAATCATAAGTGAATCTGAGCATACCATTCCACATTTCAATGTGACACAAGGAATACAGTTTTAAAATTGGCATCATGGAACTTCTTACTCTAAATATTACATTCAAAAAAGGCCTAAATTTTTTATATATTCTAAATGCCCATCCTTGATAATTTATATTGAAAAATATAGCTTGTCACTTATATTTTACCTCTTAACCATTTATAATGTGAAATTATATGTACATGCACACACAAACACATACACACTCATACATGTGATTTTTATGTACAAATTAATAGCACTTGTTTACTTTAGGTAGAGAGTCAATCCCCAGGCCTTATGTGTCCTCAGCCTCAATGTAAGAGTATTGTGTAAATACTCATGGAATCAGAAACCACATTAAGAAACAGAACACAATGACTACAAAAATTGCAGTATTTCTTGCCCAATAACTTTCTGTTTCTACTTTATCACTATCCTAATGGTCATGAAACCATTTCTTTCATATTAGATCAGGTGTTAACTGAAGGCTTATGAGACAGCAATGGTAACAATAATGATGACAATTAAAAGTAATGGTCCACATGAAAGTGACAAAAACTGCAGGTATCAAATTTCAAAAAAAAATCTTTATTTCACACAAATGTGTTAAGTATATCTATTACAACACACGTTTTGAATTATGAAAATTCATATTAGACATAACCATGTCCATCTGTTATCAGCAGTACACATTATTCTTTTTTTTTTTTTTTTTTTTTTTTTTGAGACAGGGTCTCACTATGCAGTTCAGGCTGACCTTAAACTCACTTTGTAGCTCAGGCTGGTCTCAAACTCACCACAATCCTCCTGCCTCAGCCTCCCGAGTGCTGGGATTACAGGCATGCGCCACCACGCCCGGCCCTACACATTATTCTTGAGTTGTGTCTATACTATTAGTCATTGAGCACTTAGGTCCCAAGTTTGTCTGTTTACATAGGTTTTTACCTCTCCTGCAAAGATAACTGCTTGAGTATTTATAAATACTTAATTATCATGCATATTATCCAAATTATCTAATTTATATTTTCAAATTATAATTTATATTGATTATATTTATTTTTTATTATAAGTATTGATGTTAATATTATTTATATTCTAATATTCTTTTATAATTCAGTAAGTTCATTATGTGTTCCAATAGACATACTGAATGCATTAGTCTAGCTGACCATCTTAACTGGTGCTTACTTTTGGGGTAAAAGGTTATATTAAAAACATCTCTAGCCAGAAATATAGCTCAGCCACATGTGCAAGGTCCTGAGTTTGATCCCTGGTACCACAAAAAAAAAACCATAAAAGATAGTGCTAGGGCTTATTTTCAAGTTAGGACTTCTTGCACTTGCCAGGCAGGGGCTTACGTCACTTGCTTATATCCCTAGCCATCAAATTAGGCCTTATTTTGAGGGTAATGCTAGTATATATTTTGGGGAGTACTAATACATGAATCCCTAAAAATGTAGTAGAGTTTTTCCTGCTTATGATCTTTATCTAAATGTAACTATTAATGCATATCTATATTTCTTGCTTATTTTTACTTTTATAGTTATGCAAAATCTTATGTCTCTGTATCATTCTCCTTTAAAGAATACAACTCTCCATTCTACTGCTGATTAATGTCAGGCAAATATAAAGAATTTAGTCATTACTATGATTATGAATTCTAGAGAATTGTAGATTTTAAAGGGTACATAGTTAGGAAAGGTCTTACCTTATTACAAGAATAACTAAGATAAATCTTCCTCATTTTACAAATATTTCACAAGTTTAACTTCCGGTCTGTGAATATGGATGTCCAATAATCCAAATCCACATTGCTAATTTCTGAATGTTGCCTTCACATAATATCTATAGTTTTACTTAATATTTCACTTCGAATTTTATTTTGTATTCTATGAAAACTAATGTGACTGAATATGTTTTCAGATTTACTGGCTTTTGTAAAAGTTCCTGTTCAAAATGGTCTGCCCATTTTTCAGTAAGATTATCCATCTTTTCCTACACTGACATATGGAAATTCCTTACCTTTTCAGGAAGCTTACCCTTTCTAGGTGACTGATACCATATTCCTATATCCACTCTATGGCTGTTCATTATTTTGGATATCATCTCTTATAAACAAAGTTTAAATTTCTTTTTTTTTTTTTTTTTTTTTTTTGGTGGAACCAGGGATTTGAACTCAGGCTCTTGTACTTGCCAGGGAAGTGCTTAGTCCACTGAGCCATCTCCTCAGCCAAGTTTAAATTTCTAATGGAGTGTGTTTGTTAATCATTTCCATTTGACTAGTATTTCTTTTTTTGTTTGTACCTTTTATTATTATTTTTAAAGAATACAAAATAATGATAGGAGAAAGCAGCATTATACATGTTACAAGATTTCACTAAACAAAGCAACAGGAATCCAACAATGATTACTGTATTGCATGATGCTATGTATAAATTAGTTCTTCAGATTACCAGGTATAAATGTGTACATTTTGTTTTTTAAAAAAAAAAACAATAACTAAGAAGTTATAAGAACTTCAAGAGGAAAAATAGAGTAAAAACAAAAATTGTAAGCATTAACTGCTCCTTTTTCATATTCATATAATTAGAATTCTCAAAGTAGAAAGGAGTAGGCAATAAATATTTAAAGATTTAAAATTTCTGAATTTACCTCAACTTATAATAGCACATTTCCAAGAAAAATAAACCTTTTGCACAAGAAATTTAAATAAAATCATACCAAGCTACACAAAAATGAAATTGTCCAAAACTTATTATAAAGAAAAAAATAGTTAATGCATATACATAAAAATATTAGCTATGGATGAACAAAATTAAATATTGACTAGTATTTCTGTAACTTTTGTCTTTTTAAAAACATCTTGCAGTTCGAAGATTTGAGCCCCTGAATGGATCATCTGGGTTCTGTTCTGCAGAGTCCTGCTTTTGCTCAGCAACTCACCCGAGCGGCTCTGGTTCGAGAGTGCCTCACCTGAGGACCCAACGTGCTTCTGCTTGCGGCGACTTGAAGGCCACCTCTGGTCTGACAATAGAGAACAGGTGAGTGTAGGAGCGGCCGAAGCGGGAGATTGAACACGTGTGGAGCAGCCAAGGCAAGCCACATGAACAAGCTGTTGCAGCTCTCAGAGTACGGAGAGCCAAAGGCAATCCAAGCAGAAGGTTGTTAGGCCAGGGGATGTCTTGGGACATTAATCTACCAAATGTATAAATAAACATGCTGCAGTAGTTCAGCGGGTCCTTTTCTTCCCATCAGAAGAGGAGGCTCCACCTGGTCTCGACTTTCTCCATTCTAACTCTTCATTTCTTCATCCTCTACTGCCCTGAATCCCAAGATCTCAAGAGCTGCCAGATGTGGCAGGTGAGGGCTTAGTCTACACATCCGAACTTTGGATCTCCAAGTAGAAGACACAGGCTCAGGGGCAGTATCATGAGTGTACTCACTTGAATTCATCACAGGAGATATAGTCCTCTTAAGGGTTTGGTTACTTTACACTCCTGAGAGAAAAACTTACCTAACATGAAACCTTATGATTGTTCACAAGTAATCACATATATAAGAGAAGCCTTACTCTACAGACGGGCCGGGGTATGTGAGGTTCTTATTCCTACCCACAGAGATGAAGTGGCTGTAGATCTCCAGCATCACATGAGTCGCCTGAGCAGGGCCCATGTGCTGCCACTGTTCACAGCTGAGCTCCACAGCCATGTCCTCCAATGACATGGACACCTGTAATGCACACATCTGTCGATCCTTATTGTATTTACTTGCAGAGAACTTAAATGAATATGAAATCCATTCTGGATAAAGCACCTTATACTTTGCAGATACTCGCATATTAAAAAAGTTTATAAGACTTGGTATATATTTATGAGCTAGATACAGGAACTATCAATAAAAATATTTGTAACATGTATTTAGCTTTTAAATTCTCATTTTTGTAGTGAAAGTGCATATATATATATATATATATATATATATATATATATATGCACACACACACACACACATACTTTGTACAACTTTTACTACCGTTCAGCAGACTACAAGAGACACACTTGGCAAATTATGTCCTGTGGGTTGAAATCTGACTTGCCACCCTTGGAACACAGTCACATCAATCACTTTGCATTGTCTATGGTTTTATTTTTTGCATGAGATGCAAGAAGCAAGACTGGGGGTTGATGCATGAGGTTACGAAAGGCGCTATATCTTAGCTCTTCTGTTGTGTTTTGATTTCAAGGTCTTGTTAAGTGGCCCATACTGTGCTAGACTGATCTCCCTGCCTCAGCCTCCACGTCAGTGGTGCTTTGCGTGTCAACAGAGCAGGAATGAGATGTACCATCAGAGACCTGCCTGTTGTCAAATTCAACATATTTACTACCTAGTCAATTACAAAAGAAACCTGCTAATTGCTTTGCTAAATAATCCAGCTTAAGACTGAAACGTAAAAAGAAAACACATTTTATAAAACAACACACATTTTAAAAAGTAGGATACGTGTAGACTGAAAAGGATGGAATTCATGCAAAACTTGTATTGCCTGACATGAGCGCTCCCTGCTAAAGTTAAACAAAGTGATGTTCTACCTTTTTATCTTAGCATTGATATGTAAACAAGTGTCCTATTCTCATTTTATTCACTGCCCTCCTTTTTTGCATTTTTATGCTTTTCTCTCAATGATACTGAAGTGCTGTGCTGTGTTTGTCAGTATACGAAGGATGTTGATATACTTCATGGAGAAAACACTGCAGCCTCGTTCAGATGCTACGAACTTGTGGCATCGCTGGCCATTTGTTCACGATCTCTAAATCAACAATAGAGATATTAGCAGTGATGTCTTTAAATACAAGTATACATATGGCAGGACCACAGAGTGGCTCATTAATAAACATGGGAGCAGATGCTCACATGAATCTAATCCTACAAGTATCCTCTGAGCAACTCACCGCTGAGTCAGTGTTTATGGTGACTCCCGAACACCACTACCACAAATAATGACTGTTGCCACTCTATGAACAAATATGATTGAAATGAGATAGATCCACAGTTATAATTAGGGATTTTAATACAACTCTCCCAGTAACTCATGAGAGTACACTGAAAAAAAAAAAAAAAAACAGTAGTGTGGATGTAAAACAGAAGCCAGCAAACTACAACCAAAAGGTCAAATTAATCAATCACCTCCATATTTTCTGTTTTGTATATAAATGAAGAAAACTGCTGTTATCACTGGGGTTTTTTGGAAATAAAATTTTATTGGGGAACAGCTACCGTTCATCTGTGTACTGTCTTTGGCTGCCATAGTACTGCTGGCAGGAGTACTATGGAGCTGGAGCAGGGACACTTATAGCTTCCAAAGCCTACTGGATAACAGAAAATGTTTGATACAGAATATTTAAATGACACAAACAACTTGGCTGACATACACACAATAATCTCTACATCATATAAATTGTAGTGTATTTCTCTTATTTAACAAAACAAAACAATGGATAACAAGGCTTTGAGGAACCCGCAGGGAGGTATCAAGGAACCAGCATTCTGCACTGAGCTTCTGTGGTACCCAGCAGGTGGATGTGGTGGTGGGAACTTAGCATTGCTTTAATTTTGATTTCTCAAATGACCAATGATGTTGAACATCTTTTCAGATATTTATTTGCCATTTGTATTTCTATTCATCTCAGATATCCATTTTGGAGGATCTGATTTTTTTTTTTTTTAGCTCTTTATATGTTCTATAAAGATATTTGTACTATGTCTGCAGAACAGCTGGCATAAATTTTTCCTACTCTGTGGGCTGTCTTCTAACTCTGTTGATGAATTCTTCTGCTGTACAAAAGGTTTTTAATAAGATGAGATCCGAGTTGTTGATTCTTTATAATAATTCCTGTGTAATTGGCATTTTATTCATAAAGTCTTCGCCTATACATATGTCTTCCAGATTTCTCTGTGTTTTCATGAGCTGGCCTTTCTGTTTGATAGCACCCAGCAACAGCATTTGCCATACTTTTTAACCAAACCTCATATAATTGTAAGATTTCCAGAACTGCTTCAGAAAGTGGTCAGAATGATAGGATCAAAGAGTTAAAGAAAATGAGAATACTTGGAGGAGGATTTTTGGAAACATATTTTTCACTGTAATAAATGTTTAAAAAATTTAAATATTCACCTTATATTTTAATTGCTCCTTCTATATTAAAAACCCCCAAAGACTTCATGAAAAAACTACTAGAACTGATAAACAAATTCAGCCAATTTGCAGGATACAAAATTAATACTCAAAATCAGTAATGTGTGTTCACCAATAGTGTCTGAAAAACCAAGGTGCTCTTACTCATAATGCCCACCAAAAAAACCAAAAAAACAACTAGGAATGAATATAATAAAAAAGTGAAAGTGGGGCCGAGGAGATGGCTCAGTGGAATAAGTGCTTCCCTGGCAAGATCAAGGGCCTGAGTTCAATCCCCGGTTCCGCAAAAAAAAAAAAAAAAAAAGTTAAAGAGTTCTATATCAAATGCTATAAAATATTGGTTAATGAAATCAAACAGAACAGAAATAAATGTGAAGACACTCTGTGCTCATGAACAAGAATTCTTACTATTAAAACATCCATTCTAAGCTGGGGAGATGGCTCAGTGGGATAAGTGCTTCCCTGGCAAGCACAAGGGCCTGAGTTCAATCCCCAACTCCACAAAAAAAATAAATAAAAATAAATGAATGAAAACATCCATTCTAAAGAAACAAAATCTGAAAATAAAAAACCGTACATACTAACAAACCCAGTCTATAGATTCAGTGCAATTACCACTGGCATTCTCCACAGAAATTGGGGGAAAAAAATTAAAAATCCATATGAAACCACAAGTACTCTGATTAGGCAAAGCAATATTGAAAAAAACTGAAAAAACTGGAAATAGTGTGACATTTGACCTCAAAAATATACTAACAAGCTATAATGATCAAAAACAATAAGGTACTGGAATACAAAGAAGCACATTGACCAATGGAATAGATCCATCCAGGCATCCATAGCCAACTTACTTTTCACAAAGGTGACAAGATCAGAACAGAGTAATGAGAAGCGTCTTCAGAAACTGATGTGAGAAAAACTGCATATTCTTAAGTAAAAGAATGAAAGTAAAACCCAGTCCCTCAAGATATTAGGACATCAATTCAAAATGGATGAAGGCCTTAAAACAAGACCTGAAGCTACAGTATTTCTAGAATAAAACAAGGGAAGGACTCTGTGACATTGGCCTGGACAAGCATTTTTGCATAAGATCCCTAAGGCAAAAGCAACAACAGAAAGCCAGGGGTGGTGGAACACTTCTGTAATTCCAGCACTCTGGGTAGCCCAAGCCTGTGAAAATGACTTTATGAGACCCTGACTCAACAAAAGATTAATAAAAGGTCTGGGGGTGTAGGTTAGTGCAATCCCCAATGCCATAAAAAAGTAAAAGAAAAACCACAGACATTGAATTATACCAAGCAATAAAAGTTCTACAATCAATATGGAAGAACACAAACTACAGAGTGGTATAAAATACTGAGAGAAGAGTGACATCCAAAATACCCAAGAAGCTCAAGCAACCTCAGAGTAAGGAAACAACTCAATTAAAAAGGAAGGCCTGACCAGAAATCTCTGGAAAGACATACAAGGTTACACGTGTGTGAATAAAATGCTCAACATCTCCGGTCTTCATGGAAATGCAAATTAAAACCACATGTGATGTCACAACTCTTACGGAGACTATTATTAAGTAGACAAAAGATAGCGTTGGTGAGAATATGGAGAAAGGACAAGCTTTGAATGTAAATTAGTATAGCCACTATGGAAAATAGCAAGGAAGTTCACTCCAAAATAAAAAAAATGTAGAACTACCATGTGACCCAGCAATCCCATTCCTTGGTATTTAAGCAAAGGAAATGGAGAGCCATTCAGTGAAGTGTGGTGAAGAGATGTCTATGCTCCCATGTTTACTGCATTACTCTTCACAGCATCCGATTTATGAAATTAAACTAAGTGCGCATCAACAGATGGATAAATAAAGAAAATGTAGCTTACAGACACAATAGGATGCTAAGCCACGGAGAGATGAAGCTGTACGGCTTGTAACAACACGGATGCACCTTGTTATGCTTTGTGTCTAGTTGTCTATCCAAAGCCCCCTGCAGTCGTAGGGTGGCTTCTGGAGTTTGTGATTGATTATTGTGGGCGTGGACACTGCACTTGCCCTGGGGCAGGTAATTTGCATTACAATGTAAGGAAGGGAGAGAAGCTACCCAGCTACCTGAGCTGCTGCCACTCCCTTCTGCCTTTACTCTTTGCTCCTGCCAAGAAAGGCTGCTGTGTGTCATGCGCCCCTCTGCCTTGGAGCCAGCTGAGTATGAACTGAAACCTCCACTAACTATGAGCTAAATAAACTTCCCTAATTTTAAGTGTCGGGTATTTGTCCCAGCAGTGAGAGAAGAGTAACCAAGACAGACCTGGAGGACATTATGCTAAGTAAAATAAACCATGTGAAGAAAGAAAAATACCACATGCTCTCATGTATATATGGAATCTAAAAAAAAAAAAAATCAATTTGATAGAATTTGAGAAGAAAATAATGGTTCCTGCAGATTGGAGAAGTGACAGCAAGGGCTGAGGAGAGATTGATGAATTGGTAAAAATTTTCAAGATGAAGAGAGTAGTCAGTTCTGGAGTTCTGTTGTACAATGGAGTGACTACAATCAGTAATAATGCATTTCAGGCAGGTGTGGTGCTGTATACCTTGACCCCAGCGCAGAGGCTGAGGCAGGAAGCCTGTAAGTGTGAGCCCGCCTGGGAAACTTAGCAAGCCCTATCTCAAATAAAAGGGTAGAAAGTGATGATATAGCTCAGGATTCTTGGGATTTGATCCCCAGTAATTAATAAAGAAAGACAAAACAAAAAAAAAATGTACATCAAAATGGTTAAAACAGGATTTTCAGTATTTCACCACACAGAAAAAAAATTTCAGATTACAGAAATGATAATTATCCCGATTATACAACATATACATATATGGAGACACTGCCTAAAAAACTTTGAAAAATTATGTCAATTAAAACAATTAGTTCTGTCAATTAAAACAAATAGCTTTTTCTAAAAAAAAAGCTATATAAAAATGAAAATTGGAAGTCCAGGCGTGATGGTACATGCCTGTAATCCCAGCACTAGGGAAGCAGAAAACAGGAGTTGCACAGTGAGACCCTGCACACAAAAAAAGAAATATTTGCTTCTTAAAAAAGCAAGCCAGAGATAGATAAAGGATGCAAAACATATACCTCATAAGGGTCTGAATTTCAACTCAATAATACAAAACTAGAAAACTATGAATAGAACAATCTACAGCATGGCCAGTCCAAAAACTGGAAATTTGTTCTGATATAAAAAGTCACCGGAAGACCAGGCGAATCCGTTTAAAAAGGTAAACCTATGTTGGCACAAGGATCTGGGTGTGAATGGTCACAGAAGCTCTGAAATGGTCATAATAGCTCTGAAAACCAATATGTCTGTCAAGTAGTAAAGATAACAAATTGTGGGTATGTGCATCATAGAGTATTTTCTGTAAAAAAAATAAACTACTACTTTCCATAAACATGTAAATGCATCTCAAAAGCATTGCACTAAATGAAAAAAGACAAACAAGAAAGTACATACTTTATGGTTATATTTTCAAGGAATGAGAGCCAACGCAAAAGTATGGAAATAGAAAGCAGTTCACTGAGTGGCAGGAGTCACAGGTAGTGGCTGAGAAACTTAACAAGACTGTAACTCAAAGAAAATAGGAAGGGCTGACCCAAGGAGAAGACCCACTGAAAGAACTACAAAGAATCTTTTGGGGGTGAGAGAAATACCCCAGTTTTTTTTTTTTTTTTTTTTGATGGTTATAACCAAGAGGATACATTTTCTAAAACTCACAGACTTGTATACTGAAAGTCATTCAATTTTAATTTCTGCTAACCACAGCACAACAGAAATGATCAGTATTAAAACGGGGAGAAACAAACAACAGAGATGTACTGTGGAGGAGTCCCGTGCTCAGGTCTGCTCACCCACGGAGACGAGGTGGCTGTAGATCTCCAGCATCACCTCTCTGTACAGGGTCCCCTGGGCGGGGCCCATGTGCCACCACTCCTCCTGGCTGAGCTCCATGGTCACGTCCTCCAAAGCCACTGACATCTGGAATGCACATTTCTCATCAATCTCATTATCTAACCAGATAGAAAAATATTTTTGGAAACTCTATGTTCACTGCTGGGAGATTAAAATAAAATTCTATAAAGGATACTCAACATGGCCCTAAGTTTGTCTTATGCTTTGGAAATAGAAAACTAGAACCGATATTTACATCCTCTCAATTCACTTTTTGCATTATACATATACATTATTATTTAACATACCAAGGAAGCTTCATCAGTGCCTTGTTTTCCTAGGCGGAATCATTAAAAATAATAATTCCAGGGTACATCTCTCAAACACACACTGCAACATGGTGATCACTGCTTGGCTACTGCAAGCCAGAGGGTATCACACACATACCTATTTACCTCCAGGAGGAGCACACTAGAACAGGCAGAATTTGTTCAGTGTGGCGCCTCTGGCACTATAGAACAGATAATTGCCTTTGGTCAAAGACTGTCCTCTGCATGTTAGCGTGTTTAGAGTCCCAGTTCTCTGTCCTTCGGATGCTAGCTAACACATTCAGTTATGACAAAACTATCTCCAAAATCTCTCAGGTATTTCCTAGGGAGCAAAACTGACCCCATTAGGAGCCACTGTTCTTTATGGATACTGGATGCCAGCAGCGTTCAGGTGCAGCAAAAAGAATGGGAAGTTCCTCCTTGTGGGAGGAACTGGTCATTGCTCTCTAGCGTGGCCAAACTCAAGGACGCTGTGTGAGCAGCTGGGTGGCTACTACACCACATGCAAGATGGGAAAGCGAGAGGAAGGGGCTGGGCACAAGGGCACAGCAACTGTTCTTCGACTACACTCAGAACACTGGTGGGATAGAAAGTTGCAATCACCCACCCCACTGTTGATTTCATCATTTTGGGCCAGAAAAAAAGAGATCTAAAATGCAAACACAGATCTAGCAAACGGCAGTCATTAAGATGGTCTCTCAAGTCGTCAGAGAAGAAGGCCTTACGAAGACAGGACAGGGAAACTGAGGAAAGAAAGAAACCAATGCAGAATTTAAGGGAATAGGTGTAAGAGGTGGGAAAAAAGAAAAGAACAGAACAGAAATGTAAAGAATTTCTAAACAGAAAGAGAACTCAGACACTACTGGAAATTCAGAGAAAATAGAAATGCAGGCACAGATTCTGCTAGTTCAAGATAATAAACTAAGCACATACATTTCTATGCCCTTGTTCCTGAAACACACTTAGTTCAAATATAACATCCACTGTGAATGCAAAACAGCATTAAAACAGAGGCAAGCTTCTCAGAAAAAGAAAGATTATGAAGAGTCTGGAAGACAGAGGAAGCTAAAAGTAGCTGAGAAAAGCAGGGCAATATTGAGCTACCATAAACATAGGATGGGCAAGAGGGGCGGGGCGCTGATAAGAAAGGAGGTAGTGATGGGAAGACCGAGCCCCAAACTGAACTCGATGTAGAGTCAAAGTGTGCTCAGGCTGCAGTGTACAACTGAAGACCTCAGGAAAGTCCTCCACTGCAGCAAAGACACTTGCAGCAAATCTGCACAAGAAGAGAGCTATACTGAAGGTCAGAAGAAGTGCAGTAGGAGTGTAGGACTGCCCAAAGGAGACCCCTCAGGACTATTCTTATATTTGAAGCTTTATGATGATTCAGTAGATGACAAAAAAATATAAAATGTCATCTTACAATTACGTTATGGGGCATAAATATATACTCTTATTTTATACTGGCTCTGCACTATCTAATTACAAATATTTTTTGTTAATTCCAATAGTGTATGTGTAATATCTTGTGGGTTTTCTACATATGCCATCCTGTCAGCCCTATGAAACATGAGAGTTCTAGTTCTCCCTTTCTAACCTTTTCACTTATTTTTCCTTCTCTGTACCACTGGTCAAGATTTCTAATACAGTATCTTTAATATCTAGGGAAAAGTTTTCAACATTATCTATAGGGTTTTTGTTAAAATATACTATTTACAAAATGAAGATTCTATTTTCTAATAACTAATCCTACCCTATTAACTTTTTTATATATGTATTGATTCATTTTGCTTAAAATATAGGTAGAAAGTATTAAATAACAGCAAATTTATAGAGCTGTCTTAATGGACATTTTAATCTTTTATAATGTCTCAATAATTAATTAATGCCTTGCTTTCCTAGGTGCAATCATAGTACATTTCTCAAACATACTGCAACATGTAGATCACTGCTGGGTTAATGTAAGCTGGAGGATATCACACACACCTATTTACCTCTGGGAAGAACACATTAGAACAGAATTTGTTGATGTGGCACTTCTCCACTAGAGGACAGATAACTGCATTTGGTCAAAGACTGTCCTCTGCATTCTAGCCTGTTTAACAGCCGAGGCCCTGTTTTCTGTCCTTAAGATGCCAGCCAACATGTTCCGTTATAACAAACAAACTAGTATGATCTTCACACAAGATAAAATGTACTTGTTTAAGGAAGAGAAGAGGAAGTTCTAACTAGACACAAATATCTATGATTTTCTACTTGAACACAAGTAACACATAAATGAGTAGAGAAAGGCTAGGCATGGCTGTCACAGGGTTAAAAACATAGCCTTCTGGGGAAAGGTAGGTCTGTACCTCACACCAAAGGGCAGTTGTATGGGTTATTATCTAGATGTCCTCCCCGACAGACTCCTTGGTCATAGTGGAGCTTTGCAGAGGTGGCTGAATTGAGTGTGTATGACGCTGGGATTAAGGATGTGATGGTGGAATTAAGGGTGCCCCACCCTGAGCATGAGTGCTACCTGCCCAAAGGGCAGCCTGGGTAGAATTTAAGGGACAGAAAGAAACTTGCTGCTGCTGCTTCCTGTCTGGTCTGCAGCGCTCCTCTGTGAGTCTCCCTGTCTTAGAGCCGATCATGGACGGAAACCTCTACAAACTGTGAGCCAAGGTAAACCTTTTCTCCTTTAACTTTGCTTTTTTTTCTCCTTTAACTTTGAGTGTCAAGAATTTTGACTTAACAATGAAAGAAATAACTAAGACTAGCAGGATTTTTAAGAAAGTATTCAAGATCCATTATAAAATGTAACCACCAGCCATGTTTGTGGTGACCACAGAGAACAATTGTTTTACAGCGTTAGACTGGGAAGAAAACAACAAAGAGTCAGAATCCAGAAATCAGAAAGGAAAGAAAAACTATTAAAACTTGGATTGAACACAAATCTAATGTCTTTGTACCTAAAAGTAAGAAGGAAAAACATCCTAGAAAACAGTATAATCTGACAGAAAAAGTCCTATGAAGATGCACTGGATAGGATATTTGAAAGACTGGTACATCAACATGAGAGGGGCAAAGGATAAATAATTCTACTTAAAAATACAAACAGGGCTGGCCGGATAGCTCAGTGGACTAAAGTGCCTGCTTAGGCAGGCTCAGGGACCAGGGTTCAATCCCTGGGGAGCCCTGCCATGCCGGTCCCGCTCCCAGGGTGTGCTGAGATGGCTACAGAGACTGGGCATGGTGGTGCGTGCCTGTAATCCCAGAGCTTGGGAGGCTGAAAACAGGAGGATCAGTATGAATCCAATCCATGTAGTAACCCTATACACCCTGTACTAAATACATAAAAAATAACAGTTAAAAATATGAATAAACCACACACACACACACACACACACACACACTCCACCTCACTCAAGAGAAAAGCTTGTAAACAGAAATCATTTAATCACACTGTTACAATTTCAAAAGTCTGGCTATATTCTTTTTACAAGGGTTTTTTAAAGCAAGATTTTAGGAAAGGGTCTCGCACATTGCTGTCTCTCTTAAAATAACATCCAAAATCTAACAGTTATAAAGTAATTGCTAACAGGCTTATGCCATTTCTTGCCTTGGATTATTCAAACAGCATCATATATTATTCCTGCTTCTACCCCTACCTCTCTAGCTTCTATCATCAGAAACTAGATACCCAGAAACAGCAGGAAACAATGATAGTACCAGGGAATCAGGAGACTGAGGGAGGAAGGTCACAGTTTTGAGTCTAGGCTGGGTAACTTAGCAAGATTATGTCTCAAAATAAAAAATAAAAGCAAACTGGGGTGCAGGGAGCTTAGTGGTAGAGCTTCTCTGCTTTCAATCCACAGTACAGCAAAGAAAAAAAGTGATTCTTTTAAGGGTTATCTGTACAACTATCATTTCTCACATCAAACCCTTCCACAGCACTGAAGCAGATATGCAGGGTTCATAAATTGAAACACCCAATATGATCAAGATGTTCATTCTCCCCATATTGATATATACTTTAGAATATACTCAATTATTAACCACAATGAAAATCAAAATCTCAGTGAGCTTTTTCAAGATACGTAGACTACTTTTAAAACACTGCATAAAACAGCAAAAGATTTAGAATATTCAGGACAATTGCTAAAGGGAAAGAAAGCTAACACAGTACCTAATTTCTAGTCTTACCATAGAAAGTTTTCAAAGCAGTGTGGTATATGATAAACTCAAATCATCAGCAACAACAGGTATAGACTCATGCAGTTACTCCATACCTCAGGGTGCCAAGGTAATTCAGCGGAAAAACACACTGCTTTCTACAAATTGTGCTGACAGATGGGTGCTTAAACCAGGAAGCTCAAATACGACAGGTGTATATGCATCCACTTCCAATATTTAGAGAACCCTGCCAGAAAAAACATCAGAGGTCTTCAGACTCTAAAATTCTTGGCTAACTGTATCTGGTCCCTTTCTGATCAGAAACTTTTATACCAGACCAACATTTAAAAGCTGGCCAAAAGGGAATTATTGATATAGCAAAAGGAATAAAGCCTTTGAAATTCTAAGAGGATACTATTGAAAAGCTTGTGAAAATACATATTTAAACTATAAGTAAGAATTAAATATATATATATATATATATATATATATATATATATATATATATATATATTTAGTGTAGTGTATTTCGTACAGGGTCTCACTACACAGCTCTGACTCGTAGTAATCCTCCTGTTTTCAGCCTCTCCAGCACTGGGATTACAGGTGTGCACTGTCCCATCTTGGTGGCTGGCTCAGCATGCCTGGGGGCACAGCGGCAATGCATAAGGTACCAGGGATCAAACCCATGTCCTTGAGTTTGCCTAGGCAGGAATGTAGACTGCTGAGCTATCTCCATGGCCCAAGAATGAAATATTTTCTATAAAATGGTAATGATAAAAACTACATTAATGTGACACACACACACACACACACACACACACACACACATACATATATATATATATATACATATATTTAATTCTTACTTATAGTTTAAATACGTATTTTCACAATAGTATCCTCTTAGAATTTCAATTCTGTCTCAAAATTATACAGGACTGATATAATAAGTTGACTAACACTATTATTTTTACTAATAATCAAAGTCTTACAGGGAGAGTCCTTCTAAGGTGAATTTAATAAAATTTATATATTATGTAACAAAATGTTTTCTTTTTTTAAAGAAAGCATAAAATTATTCCTTTATCTTTCATGAGAATATAACCATGATAATTTAATAAGGCAGAAGAATTAGAAAGAATTATCTATCCCAAACTATGAGTGTGGAAATTAATCCTACCAGGGTGCAGTGGCCTGTAATCCCCACACTTGGGAGGCTGAGGTAGGAGCCTTGCTCAAATCTGAGGTCAGCCTGGGCTACACAGAATTCAGGGTGAGCCTAATCTACAAAGGGGAACATTATCTCAAAACACAAAAATAAATTAATTAATTAATTAATTTTTTTAGAAATTGAGTCCTAATGTATTAGCAAAATCCCCTAGGAAAATATGTAAAAAGCAATTTTTTGCATGTATTTAGGGTCTATGTAACAATTCAAGCAAATATTAAAGCCCGGTATATTATTTATAATACAGAAAACAGCTATAGGTTTACACCAGGAGATATTTTTTAAAAAGTACTCATCAATGCACATTCATGGCCAAATATTTTAGAAAACCAGTAACTGGAGAGAATTTACTTACCCTGATAATGTTATCTATGTGGACCTCACAGCAAACTTCAGAGTTTAATCACAGAACAGTATTTACCTTTAGAAGTGATTTGATCTATTCCGTTTCCCCTTTTCCATTTCATGCATAGACCCTCCAAGCTCCCAGACCCATGGATGTGGGGAACAAAGAGAACTCACCAGGGCTGTGCTCATGTTCTGCTGCTCTTAGCACAGGGCGGAGAACTGTGAAAGGGGCGGCCCAGAAAAACATCAGGGTCAGGAGATCTGCCTGCCTCACCGCGCCCACAATTACTTCCTCCAGTCTCACCAAGTAATCTGGGGGGCCCGACCACCTAAGAAAGAGACTTTCAGGCCTTGAAAAGGATGAAAAGAATAGGATTGGCTACAGATGGTACCCCCTATATGGCAACCAGGAAATAACCATGGGGGGGACCCTGCAGTGCTTTAATTACATGAACATAAACTTCTCAGATTTACTTAGTAATGCACATGTTCTGCTAATAAGCAAAAGAAAAACAAAGGATTAGTTCACTTAATACATACTAAAGAATCAAGAACTATTCTCTCATTAAAATTAACTTAGCAGAAAAATATTCCGTATGACTCATTCGTTTCTCTTAGTGTGGTTTACCCCTTGGTATGACCCACAGAAAGCCTGAGAAAAGTGATGAGAAGCTTTAAGGCAAAGACTTTTCTTTCTTTCACCTGATCATATGCTGGGAAAGAAACACGAACACTCAAGACAAGGAAAGTGAGAGCTAGGGCCAAAAGCTGCTGCTCTGCCTTTGGTCTTTATTTTTATATATGGTCTCTGGGCCTGTAGGTTACTGTAGGTTAACATAACAAGATCTTGTGCCTAAGATTAATGTTTGAGCTGTACATGACATCCTGCTAGGCATCTGGGAGCAAGCACACAAAAACAGGATGTCCTTGTGGAGTTTCAAGTGGTCTTGGTTACTCCCTCTGCTGTTGCAACCCAGTTTCCCTTTTTCTTCTCCCATGTGCCCTGCAGGTTATTCCGCACATCTACATTTTAACTCTTTATTATCCCAACAACTATATTTCTCAAAAAGTCCTGTTGATAAGATGTGCTTGGGGACTCAGCTGTGAGAGGGAAGTCACTCTGCTTTCCTCCTGGCATTGTCTCTACCTGGGTAGCCCTAGGGAAATCCCTGACCTTTCTCATTTAACATTTTTCAACCTTCTAGTTACACAAGGACAACTTTGGAGAACCCTGTGTGGAGCCACATTCTGGGATCCCGTGAATAAACCAGCATGAAATCCCTGTGTGCCATGTGATAATAGACAGCTGCGAGACCAGCGCAAAGGCCCTGGGGCTGCCTAGCAACAGCAGAGCAACAACAGGGTTCCCACCCACCTGCTCAGCCCTTGCCTGCACATCTCCGAGCTCTGCGATAAAGTGGTCTTTTCTAGGCAACCAGTCACCGAGCCTCCCTAGCTCACCTTGCTAATCTCAGAGCTCGCCCAAACTCTCCACTGTAGCAATCTGTGATGGCTTCCAGAGGTGGCACTGTCACCAAATCTAGCTCATCCTGGGCAGAAGGACCAAGAAGCAGCTTCCAACCATGCAGGTATGGGCTCTTCTCTCTGCCCTGGACGTCGGACAAAGGTCTAAGGTTAGAGAGGTGTTCTCTTCCAGCCACAGCTCCTTGTACAAAAGACTCTGCTTTAGCTGGGCATGGTGACACATGCCTGTAATCCCAGCACTTGGGAGGCTGAGGCAGGAGGATTGTTGTGAGTTTGAGACCAGCCTGAGCTACAAAATGAGCTTAAAGCCAGCCTGAACTGCATAGTGAGACCCTGTCTCAAAAAGACTTAAAAAAAAAAAAAAAACTCTGCTTCCTACTTCTCTGGGGCTGTTTTGTTTCAAGGAGTTGGGACCTGGACCTGAAAAACAAATTCATTTTAGGGGCAAAAACTTGGACTTCTGGGGTTCATTATAATATTAGGCACAAGGGAGCCTCAGACAATGCAGAAGGAGCCAAGAACCTGGGCCAAAAGATCTAAAGACAAGGGATCTGCGTCTGAGTCAAGGGATCTGAAGAGACTAGTTACCCTTGTATATATGTGACACATGATAGGTTCACACCTACATTCCATCTGTCCCCTTGCAGTTGGGGACAGGTCTGGCTGATCAGCGATGAAGGCTACAATAGTGGTTTTAGGCAGCTGTGCTATTAGTATCTCAGACCTGAAGCAAATCACACCTGACCTTGCATCAGAGCTCCCTTACACTGGCTTGCGACCTGAGTACACCTGTTCACTAACCTGAGCCCCACTGTCATTTTTAGTGCAGAGGGATAAGCCAATTTCATAAAGGGATGTGAGGTTTACGCAAGTCATGCAACCGAAAGAGCAAGGTGTCTGCTAAACACACAAGCAGGTGTCATCTCCTGAGGGACTGGTAACCTGCCCTTGGCTGAAGGCTCTACAGGGGACGACCTATCTCAGTTCCAAACCAGCCCACGAAGTAGTCATTATTAAAAACCTCAGGAGAACTCGGACTCTTACCAGGTCATCTGTTTACAGAAACTGGGTGCAGAGAAACCCCGGGGCACTCTTTGCTCCCTCCCCACTCCACCCCACTCCCGCCTGTGCACGCCCCTCCCTGCTGCACCCCGAGCTCTCACCGGGGTCCACACCGGTGTTTCCAAGCACAACACCGTATTTCCAATCACTCTCAGATGCTTCGCCTGGCTACAGAAGCCTCAGAGGGGCGGGCTGCAGCTGCACACATGTGCAGCAAGAACTCAGCTGGCTTGTGCCGGAGGCTTTGTAGTGAGACAACCCGGTCCAGACTCCACTTCTCCGGAGGAGCCGCTGCATCCAGGGACCTCCGGTCTCCAGCGCCCTGGAAGGGGGGGGGGGGGGGGGGGGGGGATCCAGGCCAGGTGTCCCAGAGCCGCAGGGCTGCTGTGGAACCTGACTCCACCGGGTGGGCAGAGGAGCGCCTTACTGGTTCCAGATCTGAGTAACTTTTTTTTTTTTTTTTTCATCAGCTTTCTTGAGTATTAAGGAAAATTAAGTGTTAAGGAAAATTATTGATTTCAGTGACGTCTGGAAAAAAATGGAGATATGTAGGAAATGTTTAACTATGCCTGGTGCTGAAAACATGGACCTCATCAATTAGCATTTGATCTGGAAAATCACGAAATTTTACATCAAGGAAACATAACTTGAATTTAAAAAATGCCAGTGAATCAGTTCCCTTAATTGAGCTAGTTTTACAGTTCAGAAATTCTTAACTGAAGGGGAAGGGAAGTCAGATCCCTTAGAGGACTGTCTGGTCCCTTAGAAGAATGACCCAGGAACACCGCTGGACATTTATATACTCTTTCTCCTCCATATCCCTGAACGGGGGATGCAGTTAGAGACACACAGAAAAGACTAGGGTGGAGAAACTACAACAAAAATTCTGAGGATGAAACAGAAGACAGCAGTAAAGAAATTTTGCAAAATATACACAACTTACAGCCAAACAGTCAAGAATAAGAGAGTAACGATAAAACCTAAAATTGATGCAGAGGCCTTAATACCTGACAGAGAAAAATGGGGGTGGGAAGAGCGTGTGGGAGGAGAATATCCGAAGTCGTAGCCTAGGACAATCCCACACAGCTCAGGGATATAAACTCCTTGAATGAAGCCCAGGCCAGGCATAGCATGAAACATAAATGTGTGTACTCAGGGTGTCAGGATCTTCCAGTGAGAACAAAGAAACCACATAGCAAGCTGGCCATCAGCTGGCATTACCACTTGTAAAAGGAAAACAGGGAGTTAAAAAGTAATGGGGTAATCCCTTCAAAGTGCTGAGGAGTCAGATTTTCTTTCCTTTTTGTTTTTTATAGACAGCATCTTCATAGGTTGCTCAAGCTGGCTTTGATCTTGTGAACTTCATGCCTCAGCCTCCTGAGTTACTGGGAACACAGGAGTCAGCCTAGCTGGGTCAGTTATTTCTAACATGGAATCTCTTGTTTACCAACAGATTGACTAAATTTAAGGTGAGGATATCTGCATTTCAGGCATTCTAATCCTTGAAAAAGTTATCTCCTTGTCCCTGTCCCTGGGCGCTTCGGGGCATGTGCTCTTTCTAAACAAGACAGGAAACCGAGAAAGAGGTAGACACAGAATCCTAGCAAAGAATCTAAGTTACCAGTGCTGTCATCCCAGGGGACCATGTTCAGATGTTCTCCATCCACGTTAAAATTTTTTACCTGTCATCAAACCAAGACACATAAGCAATAAGCAGTAAAAAGTTTGCATAAATCTAAATGAATATAATTTTCAAAACACTTTTATTTTGAGGGTTTTTTTTACCCTCTTACTTCCTGTAATGAAATAACACCAAAACTAAGACTTTCATTTGGCAAGGAAAAGTAGAAAATTTAATCAGCTGTGTCCTTACGTTTTGGTTATTCTGAAATTTGTAAAAACACACATTTGTGAAAATAGGGATTGAAGTGACCTAGGCAGGGCTGGATTCCGAGGTGCAGAGAATCTTCCTCATCCCATGGTGGCCCTGGCCTTGCATCCTATGCTGCTGTGTAGTACAGCTACACATCCACTGGTCAGTTGGCCCTTAATTCTCTAGAAGATTCTTTTTTATGGTGCTTTACTCAGGAACTTGGTAACTAATTCATGGGTGCATGACTTTGGGAGTTCGGACTGTGGCTAGAAGAGAAGCTCTTTTTAGCAGTGTTTCTGAATCCTATTTTCATGATCGCTGTATAGAATGTAGCCTGGGTCAGGACAATGTCCTGAGGTGCTTTTCAGGATAGACTCCTGTCTTCCGGGTGGCTAAAGGAGTTTAAGGATGATCACATCACACACTCAGTAGTTGGGTTCCTGCACTTGGCTTTGTTAGACTTGCCTTGCAGAAGGACTGCATTTCACAGCGATCCCTGTGCTGGTGGTAGGCTCTCCTAATCCTACAGTGTATGAATGAGATTCTCTCAGTGAAAGAGGGGCCTAGGGTTTGGAAGGCTGTGTAACCCAGGCTGTACAGGGACATACTGCTTTCCCTTATAGAGCTGTGTGATAGCATTATTTGTCATGAAAGTATAGTGTAGGGGTGCTGTATGCTGTGGCCCTTGGTGCATGCTATAGCACCCTACTTCTGATTCCATGTAAGGCTGCATAAACCAGGGATAAGACAGCCTTACAGAAATAGTCATTTCTAACCACTTATCCTTTTCATGTTCCAAATTAATACAGTTGTAATCCATGTGGAATGTTGCGGTGCACACTTGTAATCCCAGCACATGGGAAGCTGAGGCAGGGGATCACCTTGAGTTTGTGGGCACCTGGGCTCTTTTAGAGACCAATGAGTCCCTAAAGTCTCCCAAACTTCATAAAGCTTCTTCCTAGTAGCCCCAGTTCACTTTGCTACCATTATGAATTACCCCATTTATTGCTTAACCCACATATGATTTGTCTGTTTTCTGTTTCATTTTCTAAGCCTGGGCTAGCTATGAGATCTATACATTTCTCTTTCTAAATCTCTTTAGACTCCTGTAGTTCAGTCTATCTCTGTAGCACAGATGATCTTCTTAAGGACAGTGAGTTCAAGGACAGCAAAACAAAACAAAAACAAAAACAAAAGAACACCAATCAATCAATCAATATATATATAATTTGCATATCTGATTCACATCTCTTCTATGAGCTTCCAAAAGAATAAGTCCAATTATCAAATCAACTTCTTTATTCAGGTATTATCTGACCCTCAGTATTTTCAAGTTGGATGTCATCTCCTGTTTGGAGCTGCTGATTCTGGAAATCTGTCCAGTGTGTGAGGGCAGGACAAACCACAGTGCCTAAAGCAGTCAAATCACCTGAGTCATGAGAAAAGCATCCTGCCTGGACAACATAAGCAATTAGTCACTAGGCAACCTTGTGTCACATGATACTAACTTGGAAAAGGTATAAATAAATGCCCCTACTGTTTTTCTTTGGCTCTTTTGCTCATGAATCAGACAGGCCACTTCCTGACCCAGCTCTTGTCTTTTTGTTTATCTCTTCCTCGTTCCTGCTTCCATTTCTCCTTGGGGAACACCAAGACCAACAAGTGCCTAAAGTCTCCCAAACTTCATAAAGCTAATAGCTCCAGTTCATTTCTACCACTATGAATTATTCCATGTACTGCTTAGCCCATATGTGATTTGTCTGTTTTCTGTCCCATTTTCCAAGCCTGTAGCTGAGGTCTATACATTTCTCTTCCTAAATCTTTTGAGACTTCTGCAGTTTAGTCTGTCCCCTGTAGCACAGATGATCTTTTCAAAGTACCAATAATATGCACACTCCATTTCAATTCAGCTCTAAGCCCAGTCTCCTTACAAGATTCTGCCCGTCTCTGCAGTGCCTTTTGCTCCACTCTCTTATGATCTGTGCCCCTGCATATTTGACTGGGTCTTTTCTCTTCCCAGGTGACCACAACCCCTCTTGCCTCAGGACTCTTGTACATGTTGAACTTCAGCCTCATGAATGCCCACTTGGTGTTCATACCTCTATTCCAGTTTCACTTCTTCAAGAAGCCTTCTCAGAGGCCAACTTCAGATCACCTTGCAGGGTTCAGCACTTCTGTTTGAAAGAAATCCTCACCACCTGAGTCAGAAGGTAACGATAGTGCCCCCTATGTGATACACCATGCATATCTTCCCCCACAAAGATGTTCATTGCTTGAGAAGAGAAGTCTTCAGTGTCTTCTACCAGTATTAAATCCCAGCACACACTCACATGTAGTCCATAAATATTTGTTGACTGAATCACTGGGAACATGGAGAAAAGAAGATGACATGTTGATATTATGAAGGGAAGGGATGGGAAATCTGCGGATAGTGTAGTACCCAGAGGGGGAGAGGAGAATGAGGAATGGCCACACAGGCCACCTGAAGTTAGTTCCTTGAGCCTGTGGTCACTTAGTTATTTGATTTAGACTTCAAATTGGATGGGCCTGTACTCTCACAGGGAGGGGGTGCTCACTGGACACCATATGGAGGCAGTAAGGAGTATTAAGGGTCATGGAGCTACAGGTAGGGATACAGGCAGAGCATGTGTTGCTATGGCCCATAGGCTTGAAGGCACCCAGCATGACTGTACGCTCCAGGGTTCTGCAGAAGTCCTGGGGAAATGCATGTAAAGTGTACCAAGGAACTGGGGAATGGAGGACAACCGTTCTATAGTTCTAGAAGTTGCTGCTCCAAGGAATCAGGTTAGTGACAGCACCAGAGGTAGAACACAGGTTTATGTTCTCCAGCTTCTTATCCTATGCATCCTCTAACACCTCAGCAGTCTCCACATCTAATGTCTATAAGATGGGGAGATTATCTAGATTAGTCATGTGAGAGCAATATAATTATAAGGACAGGAAAGTCAGAGGAGATGATTTGATGACAGTGGTAGGCATCAGAGAGGAGAGAAGATTTTGTGTTGATACCTTTGAAGATAAAGAGTATACTACCTGGAGATGCATCTGGGTTCCAGAGACTGGAAAAGACAGAAGGAGCCTGAAGGAACCAGTCCTTCTGGGTCATTACCTCAGGGACATAGTTTGGATTTATCTTCCAGAATTGTGTGACAATAAATCTGTGCCATGTGAAGGAATCACATTTGTGAATCTGTCACACCAGCAGTAGAAAAGAAAATAGGCAGTAATGTGAGTGAGTTGCAGCTCAGCCCTCCTGTATCCGCACTGTAAGTGTTTACTGGTGGATGCCCAAGGAAGAGAACAGTGGAGTCAGCCTGAGGTGGGTATGGCCGTAAGCCCCAGGACACTGCTACAACAGAGTAAGGAAGATGAACTCTCCCACCTCGTCCTTCATGGGTCAGTCTCCCGGACTGTCTAAGGCCTAAACCCAGATGAAGACGAAAGGACAGCTGGTGACCATGGGTCAGTGGCAAACAATGGGATGGAGGATGTCAGGGGGTAGAAACAGAAGAAGAAAGGCATGATGTCATAAGACCCAATAGGTTTTATGGGGTCAAGAGACATTCCATGCACTGAATCAGAGAAAGACACACATGAGTTCACCTTAAGTGTAGAGTGAGTACCCAAGCATTCTTCTTATTTTTTTTTTTAATCTTACTTATTTGGTATAGGGTCTCACTATGCAGCTCAGACTTATAGTGATCCTCCTGTCTCAGCCTCCCCAGTTATGGGATTACAGATGTGTGCCACCATGCCTGGTTTTGGTGGCAGGCAGAGTGCTTGGGGATCAAACCCAGGTCTTTATGCTTGCCAGGCAGTCACTTAGACCGCTGAGCTATCTCCCCAACTCCAGTGCTTTCTTAACAGCTTCACTAGGCATCACAGTTGTGAGAATCTGTAGAAAAAGAAATGTTCCTATGTCACCCAAAGAAACTAAATTTGATGTAAAGATAGATGTGACTAACCTCTTACTCTAATCCATGGTTGGGGGGAGGCTTCACTATAGACTATTTCCATGTCTTACTATCTTTTGTGTAGTTCGAACTTACTTAGGGTTAAACTAGTATCCCAACAACACATAGGGCTGGATAATAGTTTAACAACTGTCTAACTGTTATTCATTTCTCTTCTGTGCCCAAATCCAGAAGTCTAAATATGCCCTCTCCACTGCATTGCCTTGACATCCCAGGGTTAGTCCTCAGGGCTTTCATGCACACATCTGTAGGGACTCTATATCCCAGGTCCTTTCTCCCATCACATCTTCTTTTAAAGGTTAGTTTTAAAAATGTATTTAGCATAGGTTTACAGGTCTTACTGCTGTAAACTGTGATCCGTCTTGTAGTGATCCTCCAGTTTTCAACCTCCCAAGAGCTGGAATTACAGGCATGTGCCACCATGCCCAGTCTCAATTGCTGTCTCAGCATGCCCTGCGGGCAGGACTGACATGGCACGCTGGAGATCAAACCCCAGCCACTGCGCCCTGCCTAAGGAGGCACTTCAGTCTATTGAGCTACCTGGCTGGCTCCTACATCACATCTTCTATTCCTCTTAAACCAAAGAGAGCTACATAGACTCTCCTCCCGCCCCACTCAATAGAGCTAAAATCCCTCCTGGGCACGTATATGCTGCATTACAGGTAACATTTGCACCATCAGCCCTGTTCACTGTACTCCACCTCCATCTTCCCCACTCCAGTGCCTCTGTTCCATTTCCTCTGGTCCCAGAAGCCAAGGGTTCAAGCCTTTTTAGAGCCTAGTTTTTCTTCCTCTGAACATTTCTAGTCAGTGTCTCTCTTACCTTCAGAGCCCAGCTTACATGGTATCTTCCAGGTTATTCTTACACCTCAGTCAGGCATATAGCATCCGACCCTCCATGCTATCCCTTTGCCTTGTGGTAATGGTCTACAGAGCATAAATCACCACCATTTTCTTTTTTCACTCTTATGTGCCTCTCGCTAGGCTCTGTGGTTCTCAAGTCCCAATGGGAGAATTTTTCATGGATGCCAGGCAATCACCTAGAACACTGCTAGGAAGATTATGCAGCTATAGTAGATAGTAATTAAATGGATGCATGTACATGTGTGTTAGTTGTGTCAACTTGGCTGGATGACTCCGCGCGGCAGTTCCAGCTGGTGGAGTTCCCGCCCTGGGGCACGATTGGTCCTGCCCCCAGAGTGACTCAGCACAAAGAAACCATATCAAAGAGTTAAGGAAGGCTTCCTGCTGCCCTGCCCAGCTTCCATGGAGAAATCCTAGTCTTCAGAGGACCTTGATCTTCACAGCCACCCCACTTAGGAGGAGCTACGATCTTCACCATGGAGCGCCGGTCTTCACAGTCAGCGTAGAAGGAAAAGAGGGGCTTGATGGACGCCGCAGCTGCTCCTCCTCTGCTCTCCATTGTTTTCTGCAGCCATGAGCTGCTGTCCTTTGCCTCGGAGCCAGTGGAATATGGACTGAACCCTCCAGTAACTATGAGCTAAATAAACCTTTCCTTCCTTCATTCTGAGTGTAGGGTATTTGTCCCAGAAATGAGTAAAAAAAAGTAACTAAGACACCATGAATGTTATAAAACCAGTGACCTACTTACTCATTCTCCAGTCTGTCAGGTTCTGCACCCTTTTCTGGCTTTCTTGGTGCCCTGGAGGCTGATCCTCTGGCCTGCACACTCCAGGTCCCCTGGGTGCCTGGCTGTCATTGCCCTGGTAATAAGAGGGAAGATGAGAACTGGGAGCCTCAGAGGACCTTGCCCAGGTCCCTTAGGAGCTCCTCTCAAAGAATACAGCCCCCCTATCCCTTAGCAGCCTTTTGCTATCTTTATTCCAGGTAAATTTACTCTCTAAAAGACTGAAGAAAAATTAACTGAAATAAATACAGTTATTAAACGTTCTCCATGCACAATAATGCAAGTTTAAAAAGGGACAGTCTAAAAAAAATCCTGAAATATGAGAAGTACAGGATTAAACTACTATTTATCACTTATAAGTCAATAGCTAAGAGTAGAATTCATGAAAATAAAGTGAGGAATGTTCCTAGAAAAAAAAACTTCTAATTTCAAATTGCAATATAACCGGTGCCAAACACTTTATATGCTTACCAAGTATGAGAACTAGTAAGTTATCATCACGCAAGAATTGTTTCAGAAATGCAAGAGAGACACCCATGTTTACTGTTACCCCTTCACTGCCACTGTAGACGCAAGCCAAAACCATGACCATGGTCTGGGTAGGGAGCTGTTCCCCACTGCCTTCAAACCCCAGAGGATCACACAAGATCAGCACCATGGAGAGATGAAAACATGATTCTAGATGACCTAGACTTCCACCCTGAGGAGTATGACTCCCTCACTCACAGGCAGCCTTGCGACATGGCTATCAAGAAGAGTGGAAGAGTGGCGGTAAATGGGGGAAAATGGAGGAGTTAGGCATTGTAGACCTTGAGGAAGTCATGCTTTAAAAACTTACACCTGGCTGATTTTGTAGCACTAGTGCTTTTCATGAGAAATGGCTACACTCATCAAAATGACTTCAGAAAACTGGCACCTACACCCAGATGGAAATGGGCCACAGCATTCATCTTGTCTGTATTCTCTTCATGAACTCAGTCAGAAGGCAGAAGATTTTGTTCATGAAACATGCTAAGGTCTCAAATTAACCAAGTAACCCGGCACTTATTTAAGTTGCTCACTATAAATCACCCCAGTGCTTTTGCTGTGGCTGACACATCTTCTTTTAAGGACATGATCTCTGCCTTATTCTTGGCCTCTATGGTGGGCATGTGTATGAAAATTTGACTGAGACAAGAAATTCCCAATGAACAAAGTACAGCTCCCTGAATCTTACCCCAAAGACCTGAAGTGGCTGCAGTTGAAGCTATGAAGTGTCACAGCAGAAATTTAATCTGTTTCATAAAGGAGTTACTCCTACCTCACACAGAAGTCTACAGGGTCCCTACTGAATTCATACAGCTGTGTGGTAATTTGACCCTTGTTTCATGTACATATGAAGAAAAGTAAAAAGACTTTAGAGGTTAAATGAAAACAAGAATGTGTGTGGGGGGGGTTTGTTTGTTTTTTGAACCAGGGATTGAACTTAGGCCCTCTCGCTTGCCAGGGAAACACTTATTCCACTGAGCCATCTCCCCAGCCCCAAAGAATGTGTTTTAATGGCAGATAATACTGAGAAAACTGTTAAACAGAGAAAAAGTTTAAGAAATGCAGTATGAATTCCATTTGTAAAACTGCTGATCAGTCAGTCAGTAGTCTCTGACTTTCGATAATTAGCGGAATGTAACTACTTCATAATTACTTTCACATTTTAATTGCTACTCACTGGCTGAATTAGTGTTTCTAAGCAAGATACTGTGTAAGTGGAGAAGGAACCTTGCTAGATATACCACTAATGGGAAATCTGTTCTCTTACCATAAGCCTTGTCTAAAACCAGGAGCAAAGGAGAGTTGAGAGGCAACTAATAGAAACGTAACGTGAGTGCCTGTGTGCTCGGCGCATTTGTGGCTTGCTTCCCCCCTGTTCGGGTAAGGTCTGCTGCTCTATTCAACCTGCCTAGTAGTGTTTTCCAGCAGCGGGACTCTTTCAGCCAGGTCTTCCATGGGACCATTGTCTCGTATAAGTAGGAAGTAGCCATTCACCTGAGTGATCTCTACACTGTCACTCCGGTGGCATTATGACTCCTTTTGTCCCCAATCTAGGAAGAAGCAGTGATGAAGTTATGTTTATATATGATATTTGGCCACCATTGGGCCTTCAAGGAGTAGTGTTTGACCCCTCTCCCCCTCTCACTTACCCTTCCCTGAATCAAATACTGAAGAAAGGAGGGGAGGGAGACCCATCGTTCTGTCTTAGTAATTGGAGGGTGAGCCCTCAGCTGTGGCACTGCTGGGATTTTTGGTGATCTTATTAACTAGATTTGCTCGGATAATGCAGAGTTCAAATACTGTATCAATTTATCATAAAACATTAAAATGCTTGGAGGTCACAAAATATTTGGCATCAAGAAATTTTTTAAAAATTATGAAGACCACATGGTGGCACCTGATGGCGATTCCAACTACTCAGGAAGCTGAGGCTGTTTTAAAATAAAACATTTTATTTTATTTTAATATTTATTTATTTATTTGGGCAGAACCAGGGATTTAACTCAGGCCCTTGCACTTGCCCGGGAAGTGCTTATTCCACTGAGCCATCTCCCCAGTCCCTAAAATAAAACATTTTTAAAGGGCTGTGGATATAGCTCTGTGGTGAAGTGCTTGGCTAGAATGCTTGAAGTCCTAAGTTCCATCCCCAGTGCTAAAAAGTTAAAAAATGGAAATGTCTTCTGGGTCATCTCTTATAACACACACACACACACACCAAAAAAAAAAAAAAACCCTCTTTGATACAAACCTGTGTTTCAAAACTATGTCTAAAGGATAAATGTTAATTCCACAGATCCTGTCTTACTGAATACCTGGCTTTCTTACATGTTTCCATGAGTTTTATCTGAGGCGCTATCTGGTCCTTTCAATTAATATCTAACTTTTTTAATCATTCCATTTTTAAAGGTTTACACATGCACCTCGTCGTGATTTTTTTTCTCCTTAACATCGATGTAAAACAACTTGTCATTGTTTTTTTAAATGTGATAACTGTTTATATCTGTGTCATCTGCCTCAGGAAGCCAGTTGCTGTAAAATTAATTCTGAGAATAGAGTGTCATTCCGTGGAAGCAATTTCTATCTTAGCACCTAACATCAAGGCTATCCCGGGGCAGCTGGTGATACGAGACTCTCAAGAAACAAAAGAAATACTGTATGTTGACTTAGCGTTAGCCTTTCTGTTGAGAGGACTAACTGATAGTTGTATTAAGTTTGAAGAGTAACACTTTCACTAGACACTGATAGTTGTTCAGATTTTGGAAAAGGCAATGTAAACTTAATTTAAATAACTTAATATCCATTGACCTGTTAAATGTAAAAATATTTTAAATTTAGTGCTTAAGTAGTGTTTTCACAGATGAGTCTTTATAGGTAGAACCCAAAGCTATCTGAACTACCTATCTAATCCAGCATCACGTATCTGAGATCTATCATAGCAGATCTAAGAAGTAAACACTACAGAACCACCTTTCACCTTGATGCCTGAGTTTTGTCTAAAAACTCTGACATTTGATACGTGTCTTTTTATTCTCATTGGAATTTTCTTGTCTTGAATTTTTTGCGATATAATTAAAGAATCTATGAACAATAAAACCTAAAAAAATAGAAGATAGTTACTTTTTTTCTTAGTGGTTCACTTATTATAGAGTTGTTTGGCTGTAAGTACTAAAATTTAGTGCTTTAAACTCTAAAATTTGATTTCTAGGGAACACACATAAATTTGACTTCTAGAAGCACACATAATTATTTTCATAGCAGTAGTAATGTGATGAAAATGGCAAATGTACAAAATGGTAATGTAATTTAATGAGCTATAATGATTTATTATTTTGCTATTATTTTGCTTAGTGATGAGTCAGGCATTTTTTCAGGGCCAGGTATTTTTTAAAGCATTTTATATGTAACAATCTATCAATGCTCAGCATCCATCGCAGTGAAACCCTTTCTCAGACAGACAATGGTAGGAGACTTATTAATTTACACACAGATTGCAGCTATTATTGTAGGCATCAATATAAAAAGTGTATAAATTTCTTCACAATGAAAGAAACAGCGACTTAACATGCCCTGTAGTATCTTCACAGAACAAACTTATAACTGAAATGTATGAGAATTAGCCATATTCCCAGGGAACTTGCATTCTCTTTCTACTGTACCTCTAGTCCCTTTCTTTAGTAATGGCTCTTGACTTTTCTTCTTTCAAGTCTTATACTTTCAATTTTGTCAGAACCAGTCTTATCCCTTTTCCTGTGTTTAATTCTGCCCTTTTAAAATACAGGGCCTCACCATGTAGTTCAGGCTGGCCTGGACTCAAAGCAATCACCATGCCCGACTTCCTTTCAATATAATTTAACCTTTTTCTATTTTCTTTTCACTCCTGAAAATCTTACTTGTCATGTTTCCAGCTTACCATAGAAACATTGCAAACATATTTTGTATTTGTCTATTACCTATTTCTTTTCTGGGCTTGGCAGCAATTATCCTGCCTCTGCATATATTTTATGATATAAATTTGTACCTATGGAAGAGTGACTGAGTGACCATTCTTCTCTGGGGTAGTATAATCCGGGTGCTAAAAGAGTTCATGCAATACCAGAGCTTTCCAACACAGAGTCCCATTTCCTCTGACACTTCATCAGGGGAGTAGAGAGTAACTGAAGGAAAACAGCAAATGCAGGCTCCAGTATGCCACAATTACTCCATGAAAGTAGGAATCTCAGCCAAACCTTCTTTCCTTCTTCTAGTGGTGATCACCTGCACTATTACTTTTATGAGAACAAGGTTTTGGATTTATGATTTATAAACAATTAGAGTTTTGCCTGTACCACAGCTTTTGCTTGGCTTACTTTCCTTTGAAATTTCTCTTGCTTTCTGACCTAAACATGCAAGAATAAAAGTTTCCCTCTAAATACGCTGTATCTATAGTCCAGAGAGTCCCATATGCATACTTCTACTTTATAAAATGTTGTGTATTTTGGATAGCCTAACTAGATGTTCTTAAGGACACATTTCAAGATGGGGAAAGTTTAGTTATTTTCCTATTGTTTGTGAATTATACTTTTTTTTTTTTTTTTTTTTGTGGAACTGGGGATTGAACTCAGGCCCTTGCGCTTGCCAGAGAAACATTCATTCTACTGAGGTAATTCAAGGGGTCTCCCCGGCCCCTTTGAATTACACTTTTGATGAAAATATCTCTAGATTGTGAAACTTCCTGACCCCTGAATCATTTCTATATTTTATGAATCTTCCATAAACGTTTCAAAAAGGCTTATTTTTGGTTGTCAAAGCAGAATATTGAAAAAGAAATAAGACTTATTTTATAACATATACTACTTATAAAGTCTTAGGTTCCAAGCTGTAGAAAGTCAGATAATTTTCTGTGGTGATGCTTGTCATGTGGTCTCTGGTTCAAATCCTCTCAATTTTAATTTATAACAGTGAACACAAAGAAACAGATATGACTGTTCCACCAAACTCTGCCTTTCCCAAAAAGTACATGAGGTAAGACTTGACTCATGGGGTGAAGTTTTCTGAACACTTTATAGACTTCATTAGTGTGCAAGGGCTGTTATGAAATCAGAGAGATAGATTATGCTCTATTATATCTAAGAAGCTTATATTCTTTCTACAATTGGGGGGGATTTTTTTCCAGAAAACTTGACAATTTGGTTTACACATATTTTATGTATCTTTTTAAAGTTGTCTTTAGCATTATTAAAATGCTTTTGTTTCTCTACTTTTTGGTTGAAACTGAACCCTTATGTATTGTGAGGTAAGTAAACCGAATTGTTTTTGAGACAATCAGTTATCATTTACTTTAAAATATAAATTTTAGCTATCCAGGTTAGCTGATGCAGGAAGCAACTCCATGTTATTCTATATCATGCCGTGCTTTGCATAAGTTTTGTGTAGAGAACAATTATTTCAGCAGGCCTCAGTCTGCTACTCTTACCAAGGCATGGCTGCAACAGTAGCTGTATGTGGGTACACCAATTTCAAGAGAATTGGGAGTTTTAGTACTGCTAAAGAAGGGATTACTGTGCAGAAACTATTTTATGTATGATGTGATTTATGTGCGATATCTGTTTTCCATCTGAAAACTATGACTTTTTGATATACTCTAGATAGAGGATGCCTATGTGAAGAACCTACAATAAAAATCCTGGATACCTAAGCTATAATGAACTTTCTAAGTAGAAAACATCAATCTTCTGTTACAATTTATTGCTGGGGCAGACCAGTAAAAGTTCTTAGAATATTATATTTGGTTACCCTGGGCCTTGCACAACAACCTTTTTCCTTTGACATTGCTTTGCATCCTCTCTGTTACATTTACCTGTGCCTATTACTACAGGCTGAGTTCTGAGTCGCCTTTGTTCATGAGCAAACCTCTTTCCTTTTTATTTATTTATTTATTCATTTTTATTGAGGAACAAATAACAATGAGACAGTGTCAAGACAAATTAACAGGACAGATTCGATAAATTAATACATTGCCAACTGTTTTCGTACTTTTGGTATCGTACAAGGTGCATAGATGATATTGTACTTGCATCATATAGTCTCCCTAGTATAAGAAGCGAAAAGCAGAAATACAAATGGAAACGTACAGCAACAACTAAAAACAACTGAGTCAGAAAAGGCAAAGTGAATGGCATATGCTGCACAATACTAATCAGCTTTTCTTCTGGATGGTTAACAACCTAAGATCACAAGTCAGAGTTGGAGAAATAGAAGAGCCACAGGCCAGCCAACATTTTGGCCCTAGCCTTTCAAGGTCAGCCAAGACTCAGGACATAGGAGAACCTGTACTACAACATCATGAAACTCAGTTGAGCTCCAAATTTTCTGAACAAGGGGATTATGGAGCCACAGAGGAAAGAGATCGAAGTTCTATAGTGTGCCTGGGGAGAGTCACATGGAGAGAAAACTTTCTCTCAGGCTCTCACAGAGAGCAAACTCATCAAGCATTGGCCATGACTCATCCACATGGATGACACAGACAAAGGAAATACAGAATAATGTACAGGACTACAAGATAAACCCTGAGAGGACTTCAATGACCACATAAGAAATATAAAGTTCATGTGTTGGTATATAAGTCTTGATCTACCTAGGTCTTAACCATCCAGCAGAAAAGTATAAAAATGAAGTATACATCATGGGGCCATAATATTAAGCTGAGCTGTAAATGGCTATGGTCGACAATTTCTTTGAATAACTCACTATTGTTGTAGAATGCTGGACTGTGTTGGATTGTGGTATCGAGTTCAAGCACCTAAGTTAGTTGAATGTCAATGGAGTGCCCACCTTTGACAGGTGTAGACAAAGGAAGGGGTGTAGAAAGAAAAAATCATGATGTGTGTGTACAGACAGTACAGTTAGAATAGAAAACGCTGTGCTTCTACATAATTCTATGAGAGGCAAGATTTGCACTAATGGTGGTGGGACAGGATATTATATCGGCTTCTAGTACTACGGTCATCCACTAGGAAAATAATTATTGAATTTTTGTTATAATTTAGGTATAAAAAATAAGATAAGTAAGCAGCTGCACTCTTAATTCGCTGATAAGAGATATCTGCTAAAATAATATCTGTAAATATAATATCATGTATGCACCTTGTACAATACCAAAACATTATGAAAACAGTTTGCAATGTTTTAATTTATTGAATCTGTATTGTTAAGGTGTCTTGAAACTGTCTGATTGACATTTGTAGTTCAATAAAATAAAAAAAAATAAGATATGCAAACAGCTACACTCTCTTAATTTACTGATAAGAGACATACGCTATAATAATGTCTGTAAGTATAATATCATGTATGCACCTTCTATGATACCAAAACATTATGAAAACAGTTTTTAATGTATTAATTTCTCAAATACATTGTCAAGGTATCTTAAAACTGTGTCATTGATATTTGTACTTCAATAAAATAAAAATAAATAAATAAATAATAAAAAAGATATTATACTTACAGACACTATTATAGCAGATGTCTCTAATCAGTGAATTAAGAGAGTATATCTGGTTACTTATCTTATTTTTTATACCTGAATTATATCACAGATTCAATAATTAATACTTTCTACCTTGTGATCTTCCTAGTGGTTGTCCATAGTACTAGAAGCCAACATAATATCCTGTCCAACTACCATTAGTGCAAATCTTGCTTCTCATAGAATTATGCAGAAGCACGGCATATTTATCCTAACTGTACTGTTTATACACACACATCATGGTTCTTCCTTTGTGCCCCCTTTTTTGTCTAGACCTGTCAAAGATGGGCACTCCATTGTCATTAAGCAATTTAGGTATCTGAACTCAGCGACACAATCCAACACAGTCCAGCATTCCACAATAATAGTGAGTTATCTGAAGAAGTTTTTGATTGTAGCCATTTACAGCTCAACTTATTATTATGGCCCCGCATTATATACCTCATTTTTATACTTTTCTGCTGGATGGTTAAGACCGAGATAGAGCAAGACCTATATACCAACACATGTACTTTTTGTTTCTGATGAGGTCAGTGAAGTCCCCTTAGTGTGCAAACCTCTTTCCAGGTCTTAGTACTCACCTGGGGCATTTCCGCTGAGACAGTTTTTCCTTTTCTCTAATGTCCATGGATCCTCTCCTTGTGCCAATGTGAGGATCAGTTCTGCTTTTGAAAAGCAATAGCCTATAAATAGGAAATAATTAAGAAGTTGAGTTCTTTGCATAGATTCCAGTGTCCCTAAATGTGAAGAACAGTATAGCTTCCTCAGTGGTACATGGAAGCTGGGTATGGGGTCACCCTTCTGTGATCCCAGCTTTTAGGGGGCTGAGGCACGAAGCCTGCTATGAGTTGGAACACAGCCTGGGCTCCATAGCAGGAGTTCGTCTCAAAATACAAAATAAAGAATGAACAAACATCCAAAGAAGAAGAGGAGGAAAAAGAAATGGATTCCTTTGGGGGGAATGCCTATAACAAAAATCCATTTTATCTTGGAACCTGCAACATTAAGTAACATTATATTCTGAAATGATAATATCTTAGATTGCCAACAAGATTTCATGAAGACTTCACATCTGGCTTTGGAAGAATAAAAGGTCTCTGTCAGACATCTAAATGTGATCATAGACAATATATGAAGTGTTACAAACTAGCAACAGGCAGGGATTCTTAGGAATAGAGAAACAAGTGATGGGATTGTCATAAGTTATTACTGAGATCATTTCCAACCTATAAGACACAGCCCACCACCATTCAATCCCCCCTAAAAAAGAAAATATCAAAATAGGCCGGTAGATTCAGTGAGGAGAGGAGACAACACTGATGTTTAAGCAAGTCGTGGCCGATGGATGTGTAGAGGAATATATGAAGGAAATAGCAGAACTGAGAATATCACGAAGATCTGAGTGCTGATTTGGATGAGCATATTAGAAAGAGATTTGGGGATTGGGAAAAATCAATGGAAAAAAAAGACAGGCCCAAAAGTCACACCATTTATTGCAATTACTTATTATTTATAGAAGTAATGTATTTTTATTGCAGCTCAGGAGATGAGGAACGCCCAGATCAGGGTGTCAGTATGGCTGGGATCCACCGAGGGCTCTCTTCCAGGCTGCAGACTTTTGACTTACTGCATTTCTACACTGCATTCTGGGACTCTCTTATGCCACATTCTGGTAGGGTTTCTCTCCAGCATCCTTTCTAGTTCACTAATCCCGTACATGAGAGCTCTGTCCTCTGCAGCTATGTATGAAGCAACCACTACAAAGCTGCACTATTCAGGATTTAGAATTACTGTGTCTTCGTCACAGTCTGGCCCTTTGGTCACCACGTAAAATTCCTGGATCAATAATAATTTGCTTTAAGTCTACTCTGATTTTGACACAGCCAATTCTGCTTTCTTATGATTAATGTTGCATGGTGTATCTTCTACACTTTTATTTTCAATCTATTTGTTATTTTGCAAATGAATTTCTTATACATCATATAGGTTTTTTTTTTCTTTTAAACAAATCAAACTGCTTTAGTTGGATCACTTAATTATTAATATGTTAATGCTTATTCAGCCATTTTATTTATATTCTCTCTGTTTAGTGTTTCTCATTTTCTTTTGCCACTCTCAGCCTCTTGAACCTTAAAAAAAAAAAAATCTATCTGGTATTGTTTGATGTTTTCTGTCACAGATGAAGCAGATTTTATGTTTCTATCTGAATATTTCCCCAAGGCCTCATATGATCAAAGGTGGGGCTTTTTGGAAGTTGCTCAATCTAGGTTGTGTGATACTGGGATTAAGAGCATGTGGTGTTAAATTAGCCCACTGATTGATTTAGCACAGCTTGGGTGTGGATGATGGGAAGGCCTGCCTTGGGTGTGGGTGGCACAAGGCTTTTATGCTGAGGGAGTATAAGGGGAAAAGAAAGAAGGCAGGCTTACTAACGCTTTCTGCTTGCTTGCCATGTCCTGACTACTCTGCCAGGGGCTGTTTCTCCTCTGTGATGCCTCTTGGTCTCTGCCTTGGAGCCAGCTGACTATAGAATGAAACGCCTGTGAATAGTGAAGTGAAATAAAACTTTTCAACTTTAGCTTGTGGATGTGTCAACAACTATATTGAAGAGAAGTAGTGATAGTAGGCAGCTTAAGTTTAGAGGGAAAGCTTTCTGTTTTCCCCCATTTACAATGATATTGGCCACTGGTTTGTCATAAATGGCCTTTATCAGATTCAGATATCTATTTGAATACCTTCTATAACTACCTCATTCTTTTTTTTTCTTTTAGTTAAGAATGGATGTTGGATTTTGCCAAATGCATTTTCTGCGTCTATTGAGAAAATCATGTGGTTTTGGTCCAACTTATTCATTTGTGAGTGTTAAACTCTCTTTGCAAGCCTGTAATGAAATCTACTTGTTCATGGTGTATGAATATTTTGATGATGTGTTGCTTTCTGATTGCAAATGTCTCGCTGAAGATTTTGCATTTAAATTCGCTAATGAGATTGGCCTGTAGTTTTCTTTTCACTTAGGTGTGTCTCAGGTTGTGGAAATGGTCTGATGCTGGCTTCAAGAAATTAACTTGGAAGTACTACTTTCCTTTGAATTTCATTCAAGAATGTGACGAGTATTGTTAAGTCCCTAAGCTTAAAGGTTTTATGGAATGCAGATATTTTTATTACTGCCTCAGTTTCACTATTATTAGACTGTTCAGAAGTTTTGTTTCTTGGTTTAGTTTTAGTAAACCATATCTGGCTAAGAATTTGTCCATTTCTTGAAGAGTTTCCAACTTGTTAGAATACAATTTATATGGTAGCTATTATCTTCTGCATCTTTTAAAAAGTGTTTTTATTTATTTGGTACAGGGTCTTGCTATGCAGCTCAGACTCATAGTGAGCCTTCTGGCCCAGTGCTGCCCGCGCTGTGATTACAGGTGTGTGCCATCTCGCCCAGTTTCATGGCAGGGCTGGCATGGAATGTGGTACCAGGGAATGAACCTGGGTCCTTGTTCTGGCCAGGCAGGTGCTTAGACCACTGAGCTATCTCCTGAGCCCTATCTTTTACATCTTGATGGTGCCCACTGTGATTCCACCTTTTTCATTTTTAACTGCAATTATTTTAGTCTTTTCCCTTTTTCTTTTGGACAGCTACCTAAGAGTTTATCTGTTGATTCTTTCAAAAAGTGGCTATTGGATTTCCTGATTCTTTGTATTGTTTCTCTAGCCTCGATATGATTAATTCCTTTTCTGATCTTTACACCTTCCATCCTTAAATTCAGTCTCGGTTTGGATTGCTGTTGGTTTTCAAATATCTTGAGTTTCATTATTAAGTTTTATATTTGTACTTTCTCTGGTTTTCTAATGTTATGACAGTAAACATGGTGTGCTGTCTGCTTTTTTTTTTTTTTTTTTTTTTTTTTTTTTTTTTTTTTTTTTTTTTTTTTTTTTTTTTTTTTTTTTTTTTTTTTTTTTTTTTTTTTTTTTTTTTTTTTTTTTTTTTTTTTTTTTTTTTTTTTTTTTTTTTTTTTTTTTTTTTTTTTTTTTTTTTTTTTTTTTTTTTTTTTTGTGGCACCAGGGATTGAACTCAGGACCTTGCATTTGCAAGGCAAGTACCTATTTTACTGAGCTATCTCCCAGTCCCTCGGTTTTTATATTTAAAGAAGCTTTATGGACCAAAAAATGGTCTGTTTTGAAGAAAGATCTGTATGCTGTAAAGAAAAATGCATATTTTCATGTAGAAGGGTAGAATAATCTCTAGACACTCATTCAGCCTTTTTTCTTCAAAAGTGTGGCTCAGCTTTGATATTTCTTTTTTTTTTTTTTCTTTTGGTGGAACTTGAAACTTTGGTGGAACTCAGGCCCTTGCGCTTGCCAGGGAAGTACTTATTCCACTGAGCCATCTCCCCGGCCCCTGATATTTCTTTAGTAAGATTTTATTTAGGTGATTATCTTTTTGTGAAAGTGGGCTACTGTGGTCATCCACTGTAATAGTGTTAGTGTTAATTTAACCTTTTATGTGAAGCAGTACTTGTTTCATACAAAAAAGTGCTCCAGTTATATGTCCATATATCTATAGATTTATAGATAAGATATGTAGATATGTACAAATGTAGAAATATAGATAGAAATGAACCAAATGTCCATCAACTGAAAAATTATTAAAAAGATGCAGCATTTTTATACAATGGAGTATTACTCAGCTATAAAAGAAAATAAACTTCAGGCTTTTATAGGTAAATAGATGCAACTAGAGACAATACTCATAAGTGAAATAAATCAGATTCACATGTGCAAATACCATATTTTCCTGCTAATGTAAGAATTTGAAAGAGTAAACAAAATCTTAAAAAAACCTATGAAAGGGAAAGTATCTGTTCAAAGGAAATAAACAACTGGGATGGGGAAAAGATAAGAGAAAGAAAGAAGGAAGGGAAAAGATATATTTATACATCTGGGATAATTTTACTACTGATTTCTGTGGTCTACTGAAAGGAGTAGTTAATGTTTAAATTTTTCTTTCTTTTTAAATTTTTTATAGTTTATTTGATCAATGTTGTATGCTTATATCGAGCAATCTGCAAAATTAATTTGAAGGCAACAATATGAAATAGAACAATTACTGCATTTCTATTATTTTGTTTAGTGAAATTCCATATCATTTCTGTGTTTTTCTATTATTCTTTATAAAAATAAAAAAGATAGATAGATAGGGATTCCACATACACATTAAAAATGTTTTTAAGCAAGTGATATCTCTGCTTTTTGGAATGTTCTCCTAAACACTACATAGGAACCTTGTATCTTCTGATCAATTCTAACTAAAGTTTATGCTGTGAGTAAAACTGCTACCTCCATTTGAGCCATACTTTGATTTTTAGTTTATGAATATCATTTTGGATTAGATTGAATTTCTTGACTGCCACACAGTGTTGGACTGGGAAGGAATTTCTGTGTAAGACCACAAACACAAGCCAACAAAAGCACATGAGATGTGGTATAGCACACCTGTAAATCCAACAGTCTGACAAACGGAGGCAGGAAGATTGCAAGTTCAAGCCAGGCTGGTCCATTAATGACTCAGCAACTTCCTCTCTGAAAATAAAGAAAAAAAATTTTTAATGGCTGGGGATGTAGGACTTCAGAGGAGCATGGCAAGCGAAAAGCTGCCCAACACATGGTGGCTTGAAAGTAGTGACAGAAGGGAGGAGGCAGGAGCAGGCACATGTCTGTCTAAGTCACTCCCCAACTGTGACCTAACAGCACATTCAGCTAATCCATTCATCAATGGGTGAATCCACTGAGTAATATAACACCCTGTTCACCTGGTCACTTTCAAACACATAATAGTTTTGAGATCTAAATTGAAACAGAAACCCATTTCTGCATGACAGAGAAAGCAAAAGCCTTAAGGGATTAAGCAAAGTTATATTCTCTGGCATCTGTTGACATTTCTCTGATTCAAGAAGTAGTTACGCTTTTTATTCTTTCTCCTAAGCAGATAAATATATAAAGACAATGTGGCTTACAGATATAGTGGCATAGAGTTAAGCCATAAAAAGAGAAAACTGCATCATTTCTGACAATATAGAAGGACCTGGAAGACATTATGTTAAGTGAAATAAGCCATACCATATGTAGAAAAGTAACACACACTCTCACATATATTAGGAATCTTAAAACTGTCAGTCTCACAGAATTTGAGAGAATAATGGTTTCCAGAGGCTGGAGAAGGGATAGAAGGGATGATCAACAGTGAAATTTTCTATGAAACAGGAGAATTATATTCTAGTATTCTGCAGGACAATGAAGTGACTATATTCAATAATACTGTGCTAGCACCCTGGGAGGTAGAGGCAGGAAGACTGCAGATTTGAGCACAGATGGGGAAATTTAGAAAGACCCTATTTCCACTTTATGTTTTAAAATATATACAAAAATGGGCTGGTGGTGTACTTCAGTAATTACTGGGTTCAATACCAATACTGTTTTTTGTTTTTTTTAAGTATTACACACTTTAGTACAAATAGAAGAGAGGACTTCTGGGAAGACAGCATGATGCTAAACAGCAGCAAAGCAGCCTTTCTTGACACTTGGAATCTAGGAATCAGAATACAACTTGGGGAAGAAAAGGAGGGGGGTGTATCCTTGGAACTCAGGAAGGATCTGGAGGGGAAACTGGAGCTCAAGGGAAAAGAAAGAGTCAGACCTAAATGCAGCAAAGGGAGGTGGCAAGCTGCACTTTCGCCCTGACTTCCATCTCACAGCTTGAGAAAAGAGATTCAAATCTGCAGAGATACAGTTAGGCTGGGTGACTCCAGAGACCTCTAAAGAGAAACACACTGGTGGAATGGAGCAGTGGATGATATGAGCTACAGAAATTGGCGAGTTAAAAAAAATTGACAAGTGACTTAAGCATCCTGGGTTTTCTTCCTGTTGTCTTCACTAGGTTCCTAAAATTTATATGATCTTTTTTATCTTTCAACCTTGCTTCTAATCTCTTTGTCATTTTTCATTTCTCCTTATCCCTTTTAGGTCTTCTTTCCTGAGGATAAAATCAGTTTATTGGGAGTATACTTACTATATACAATTTTCTGATTTGTTTTAGATTTTGTAATATAAGTCTTACACCTATTGCAAAAAAGTGACAAGTGAACAGTTACTACACTTTCTCATTTTGTAGACTCTTCTTCATGCTACAGTCATTAGTGATTTTACTACCTTAGCCAAAGGGACATATTTGTGCTAGGATGTTCTTCCTTGTATTCCAATACCAAGACTGCCGGGGAGGTCATAAATAGCACCATAGTCCAGTACCAAAGAAGTGAGTGCTGGCCAAATAGGCAGAAACCCCTCATGCCTCATAAACTGAAGAGACAGGATTTTCTAAAAGACTCAAAAGACAAAAGCCAGGTATACCCAGAAGATGTTTCTGAAAAGCAGTCCTTTTCTAACAAGGTCTTGATTCTAGTAACAAAGCAATTTACAAGCTTTTATACAGGAACAATTTTTTTCAACTTTATGATGCCATTTAGTAAGCTGAAAAGAAATAAGATAGTTTATTCTGGTTTTTACCTAAAAAGTAATTTAATTCAATAACGTGTCACTACTTGGAACTGCACTGTCTCCCCAGCACTGGATTGCAATGAGATACAAGTAAGCCTTTTTTGTCCTCAACTTCACTCTAATGGAAAGCATTAAGGAATCTCTGCATCAAACATCACCCAATTCCTACGCAAAGCCTACCTCTGAACATGGGCAAAATCGAAGATTTGAGTTCTGCTCAAGACAAAAAGATTCTTTTTTTTTTTTTGTCTGTGGAACCAGGGATTTGAACTCTGGCCCTTATGCTTGCCAGGGAAGTGCTTATTCCACTGAGCCATCTCCCTGACAAAAAGATTCTAATTTCAACTATTTCACTTCAACAACTTAGGTTAATTCCTTAGTACAACTTAAAATTGAACAGAAAGCAGCCAAATTATTTATCAATAATAACTTATTGAGTGTTTGCACACAAAGAGCAATAAGAACTCACATTGCGTGTGAGCAAGATAAGAAGCACAAATCTTTTTCAGTCTGAAAAGGATTTGCTGACTTCCTGTGACCAGAAGACCCGGCCAGTCCACTCTTAGGTATTTACATTAAAACAGTGAAAACAGACGTTAATACAAGATTTATTTGTGAAGATTCATAAGTTTGTTCTTGATAACCTCAAACTGTAAAAACCCACATTGATCAACTGACAAAGGGTAAGTGTATTTATTGTTCAGGGATTTACTTAGAGGAACAGATATAATATAAGGAACAGATATTAACACAAGACATACAATGTATAAGGAATTACAAGACTGGCTTAGGACAGTCAGCTGCAGAGTCAGATGAGGGAGCTGTGCAGAGGGCATCTGCATACCCTAGACTGAGGAATTCAGTCCCAAGGTCTGAAGCTCACTGCTGTGCTCCGTGCAAGTCTCTATTCATGTCAGCTAACGGGTCTGTGATGGAAGACTGAAGAGTCTGCGACATCAGCAAAGGATCCAAGCCAGAGGCCAAAGAGTCTGCGCTGCAAGCCAGGCGATGAAGGCCAAGCTGAACGTAAAGACTGAAATGCTTCTGATGAAGTGGAACATCAAGTACTCCCTCAGCCCCTTTATATGATTTCTTTGTGCTGAGTCACTCTGGGGTGGAACCAATTGTGCCCCAGGAGGGGACCCCTACCAGCCCCAACTGGGCCTTGGAATCATCTGCCAAAGTAACACAATGTGTCAACCACTACAGTAAGAATTTGTGATCAAATGCACACAGAGGATCAATCAACATAAAAATATAAACTACACTAACTCATAAATCAATCTCAAAAATGTCATTCTAAGTGCAATAAACTGACAAAAAGAGTATTTAGTTTACAATTCCACTTATATGAAATTTGAGCAAATGCAAAATAATTGAAATGGAAAGATCAGTGGGTGACAGATGTCAAGGTCACAAAGAGAGAGGACTCATTGGAAAAGCTTCAAAGAATCTTTCTAAAGGTGACAGAAATATTCCAAATGCTGATTTTAATGATTGTAATCAAAGGTATGTTTCCTAAAACTTACTGACTTGTACATTGAAAGGTGTTCAATTTTAATTTCAGTTAAAGACACCTCCACAAAAGTGAACAGTATTCGAACAGGAGAAAAGCAACAACTGAATCTTACCGTGGGGGAGTCATGTGCTCGCGTCTCCTCACCCACAGAGGCAAGGTAGTCGTAGATCTCTAGCATCTCATTCCGAATGTGAAGTTGATGAGTCCCTTTAAGGTTGCAGTATGTTAAAAGCTCAAGTCTTGAGACAGAGCTCCACATTTTTCATGTCATCCTACTGTTTTTCTACAAGTCACTATGACTTTTTGGAAGTTTTCTTACTTCACCTCTCCAAGAATGATCTAGATAAACTTGTGTAGACTGACAGTGTTATAGAACAAACAGGGATAGTAAACAAAGTGGTTCCATGCTATGAAGTACTCAAAGCTTAAGCGCTATCCAAAAAGGCAATCAGCTGGTGTAGCTCACTTCCGTTGCTATGGCCATTCAAACACTGGGAAAGTATCTGACAGAAATATTCCCTGCAGGATCATGGTTAGGACTTGGGAGAAAATTTTGAAATCCTGAGTAAACTGGATAAGAATTTAGAACTGAGTTTCATGCAACCAAAGCCAATCACAGTGAATAATCCTGGGCTATGGACTGGTGAGCCACTCTCCTCCCTTTGTGTGTGGCCTCTTTTCCGTTTTTATGAAACTCAGCTCCTTCTACCAAAATTTCTTAGCAAGAAGCAGGAAAAGTTTTGTACACCAACAGCAATCTACATCAGTGAATGTTCTAAACTTCTCGTAAGAACACTCGTGCTATCTAGCAGGAAATGAACTTTGTCCATCAGCAGTTTGTCTTGTTTGGAATACTTGTCATCTTCTTTGAAAAAAATTGTAGTAATCCTTCATAGTAACAGAGAAAACAGAAGTGAACACTTTTCTCTATCATTTTTAGCACTAACACTGTGATATGGATTCAAAATAAAAAAAAGTAAGAAGCAAGTATGTTTTCCTTAAAGGGGCGCTGCTCTGACTACTAATTAGATGGAATCATAAGTACTCTCTGATTTGTGATGCCATAGGTCTCCATAAACCTATCCTAAATGGAAAATGCTGCAAATCAGATACATCTTGAGTACTTCTAAATACTCAAACTTTACAATTTAGCCTAGTGAACATTAAACATACTCAGAACATTGACATTAACCTATAGGTAGTTGAAGCCATCTAACATATTTTATGAAAAATGTTGAATATCTCATGCACACACTTAAGTTTCATAAACATGGTGGATTGCAAAAGCAATCATCAATACCCTGGGGCCAGGGAGATGGCTCAGTAGAATAAGTGCTTCCCTGGCAAGTGCAAGGGTCTGAGTTCAATTCCTGGTACTGCCAAAAAAAAAAAAAAAAAAAAAATCAATACCCAAAACAAGAAGAAACAACACACTACAGTGTTATTGCACTGGATGTTTATACCACAGTCAGAGCTGATGAGAACAGGAGATTGCCTCCCATTCCCAGTCACAAAACTGTATTGTACTGATATCATGAGCTCATGAGTCCAGAGAAGACAAAACAGAAGTTCAAAGTACAGTATATACTGAATATATACTGTACCACCTGAAAGTAGAAAAACTGTAGGTTCACCCACTGTCACTTTGAAGACAGATTTTCTGAAAAGAGGAGACAGGACTCCAAAGAGCAAAGGCATATGAAGAAGAATGCCAATGAGCAATGCCTCCAAGATCAACCTGGAGAGCTCAGATTTAGATCTGTAGTGGGCAGAATGGAGATTGGGCATAAGTAGATGGAATACTAGCTTGTCTCAAAATGCACTAATGGGGGCTTATGGGTTAGCTCAGTTATTTATAGTGCCTGCTTGGGAAAATTCAGTCAGGTGCAAAGAACTGTGTGTCAACTCCCAGCTCCACATTCTCACCCTACCCACCCGTAAGGCAGCCTGAAACAGCACCCCCCCCAAAAAAAAAAATCCTTCTCAAGTGCTGGACCTGCCTACAGGGTGTGCTGAGACAGAAACTGAGACTGGACGTGGTGGCGCATGCCTGTAATCACAGCTCTTGGGAGGCTAAACCAGGCTCAATCTATGGAGCAAGACCCTGTAGACCCTGTAGATCCTGTACTAAAGTTTAAAAAAAAAAAAAAAAAAAAAAGCACACTCATATAATAGATTTCTAGTGCCTGGAGAAACCAAGACACTTTACCTTGGGGAAAGACAAGAAGGGTCTCTGCTTTCCTGTCCCTTAAATTTGTTCTAATCCCCACCAATCTTAGAAACTCAATAGAGTATGTGGCTACCTCATAGTCTGCATTATCAAATAAAGTTGCATTTTAAAATTTAAAACTATAGTGTCTCACGGTACAGACCATATTAACACCTGAGTTTCCTTATTGCAAGTAAATATTTGTGAACACAATATTCTGAAAACCAAGAGGGAGGAATTTCTGGTCAATGTCCTGTTGTCTACACAGAAGCTCCTTCACGCTCTAGGGCTTTCCACCAAAGAGCATTATGAGGAAGTCTATTATACTGAATAAGGTGCAGGTGCCAGCAATGGACACCTGTGGGAGACACAATAAGGTTTTCCTAAAGAATTACATGGACATAGCAAGAACTACCTTTTTACAAAACGATCCTACTTAACATTTCCCTTTTTGCCTCCTTAACTCCACTGGACATATTTATCCAAATGTATGTCCTGAAATTTCTTTAGAAAATGTAACAAATATTGAAATTAGTGAAGAGCCTATATCAACAAGAAGTACAGGTGGGATGAGGGGAATAAAACAAGGTTTTATTTGTAAAACAGCCAGGGAGATAGCTCAGTGGCCTAAGCACCTGCCTGGCAAGAGCAAGGTCCTGAGTTCGATCCCCAGTACAAAAAGGAGCATCCAACAATGAAACAAGGTTTATAGATGAAGAATTGAAGTAAGTGGACATCCACAGAAAGACTGTACTTTGAGTCTGCCAATGACTTTAAAATTGGCTACAGGCACAGACCAGTGGGGTTTCCCCTGTAGTATCTTTGTGTGTGTGTGCGTGTGTGTGTGGAACCAGGGATTGAACTCAGGCCTTTGCACTTGTCAGGCAAGTGATTATGCTACGGAGCCATCTCCTGGCCTCCCCCCTGTAGTATCTAACAGAATCCTAAGCTTCTCCTCTCCCAGTCAGTTTTTCATAGAGTCGCTCCTAGCCTCCAGCACCAACACAGCCCTGCAGCCTCTGTCTCTCTCTGTACTATACAACGTCAATCCCAGAATTCCATCCTGCTTACTTTTAATACTTACCCATCTGTACTGCAACCTTGAGTGAGTATCTGTTGGAGGCAGGTCACTCCCTGGGTCCTGCCATTGACCTTCTCACAATGGAGAGTACCAGACAGCTGTGATCAGTATCCAGGCCTCTATGGGTGTTAGAAGGAGGAAAACCTTTTATTCTCAGAGATATGATATATGATTCTCAAGCCCCTTAAACTGTTGGGAATTTAAATTCTGCACTTATCCTGGGAACAGCTGGCTTAGCTAATGTAAGGGACTGAATGAATTCTGGACTTCACTAAGGACATATCAACTGGAGCTGCAGAGAAAACCCATTTCTGCTTGAGACTGATTATGAGTAAGAGGATTACTTAGAGGAACATCAAGCTATCATAGGGGGAATTACTGGATCAAGAGAAAGGATAAGAGCAGATGGTTTGGTTATTTCTTGAATGGAGACAGATTAGCTCAACCAGTTATCCCCCAGACAATCTCCTGGCTACAAAACCCCATGTTATGCCAAAAGCTGCCAATTACTGGAGACAGAACTGAATAGAATCAGTCCCCACATTGGTGTTTGCTGTGGGAAGAGAGTAGGGTAGCTTCCTCTGTCATTTTCAGAGTTCCTCAGGCACTAGTTAGGGAGAAATTTCATTTGGATGCTTTTGTTTGTTGATGCTAGGCCAGGCGAGAAAGACAGGGGTGTAGAAGGAGGAGCAGTAGAAAGAAGAGTAAGGAGGGGCCTTAATGTTTTGAATGTTTGGTCTTTAGACCACTTGGGTACTTAGAACTGTGCCCTGTTCCCAAAAAGTCCCTTACCTGCCAGTGAGAATGCTGAATAGAACATGGAAGGATCCAGCAAACAGACTATTTCTGATCCATTTCTAGGGAGATATTAAGAAGGCTGACATAGCTGTTTCTTAGAGAAGTCTAAGGAGGGCACTCACAGCAAGGTGAAACTGAGGGGCTGCTCTTGACCACTAAGAGTTTTTGAGGCGCACTTGGAATCTAAAGGACAGCATGGGATTTTTATTCCCTGGTTTGTTCACTTCACCTCTTCCTGCAAAGGCCAATCCTCTTCAGGCTTTGTCCCTGGAACTCAGAAGGATATAAAAAACAAAGAAGAATAATCTTGAGGTGAATCCCAGGGAGGCATAAGGATTTGTGGGGTCAACTGATGACCACTTGATCACATAGATCCCTCCCATGTATTACATAAATTAATCAGACTAGAATAAATAAAAGCCAGGGATACTTATCTGAAAAACAGAAATCTGAAATGAGCTTTTCAGAGATAATAGTATCCTTAATCTTCAGAAGAGAAAAAACATTTCTTCAAAACATGAGTGCTGAAGCATCACTTGCAAGTTAGAATCCAAAATGTTCCACCAGCAATGAGGATGCAGAGAAGTCTAGCACCAAAGCCTCAGGTTGCCCCCCCCCCTGGTTTAGAACTAGTGACACAGCTTCCCTGCCTATTGGCCAGTAATATTCACAACCAGGAGGGAAACAGTAACAGAGGGCAGAAGTTCTGCAGGCTTTCAAAAGCTGGACCCTGTGTAAGAGGATGTTCTCACCCACCAGGCCTATCCCACAGCAGCCAGCAGCACACGTGTCTTCCCTGCTGATTCTCACAGGGATTTGCATGGACGAGGTCTTGGTCCATCAGACTTCCTCTCAAGGAAACTCCATGATATATGACTGCTATTCATAACTGTGTCTCAAAAACACAAATAATGTTATATTTCCCAACTGTATAAAAAAAAGAGCTATACTGAGCTTTCAGAAAAGAATACTTCTTTGAAATATGCACACCCAGACAAGTATAACCAGACACTTCTTAACACTGTCCATGCACATATTTTTCCAAATTTACCAGCACACACATACACACACACACACACACACACACACACACACACACACACACACACACACCAGCATCCAAGGGGGGGGGACTATAGATGAATTATTCCAAAACACAAATTACCAATACCACCAACACTCTGAGTAGGCATGCATGGTATTAACACCCTCTACATAGTCACACAGAAAATCATAATTTTCCCTTTATCCCCAACATCCACCCAGACACTCTCACTCACACAGCTAAATATGCACATTGGATTCTCACCAGCCTATTTTAAACATGGAAAATAAGGGGCTGGGGAGATGGCACAGTAGAATAAGTGCTTCCCTGGCAAGCACAAGGACCTGAGTTCAATCCCCAGTTCCAGAAAAAAAAAAAAGGAAAATCCCAAACTATGAATTCATAGGAGCACTCTCAACACATTCAAAAGACCTACAGCCAATCACTCGTGCCCTATGAATTCCTGCAGTCCCCATGAGCCCATCACATTTTCAGAAACCACCACCTAACAATTCCTACAACTCCTCAAATCAAGACTAAAACGTCCTCCCATTCTGAAGTACACACAAGGTCTCCCAAGCAGACCACCACACGCGCACACACCACACTCACGAGCATGCATGCGTGGAACACAATTTAATCATTAATACAATACACAATTTTTACTGTAAATTGCTTTCAGGCAACTGATTCTCATACAATGCTCTAGTTGACGCCTGCAGCCTCCTGCAGCCTCAGGAACCTACGCGTGCAGTTCATTCCCGCCGTGACCTCACATGGAGCAAAAGCATGTAATTCAACTTCCGCAGTCACTAGTACCCCTGACAAATGAGTAGTTGCCACATGAACGGTGACTCAGGTCCCTCTGAGAACACAAGGGAGGTGTCGCTCAGAGAACCACTCATTTATCGGGGACTTGGGCTCATTCTCTTGGGCTGGAGCACACTTTTCACATGCGTGAGCAGGGCTCCTCAGCTTCTGCACCGTGGAGGCAGAGGGATAAGGGAGTCTCTGGAGTCGCCTCCTGCCCAGCTGGCTGCAGAACGGGCCAGAGGCAGCCTAGGGCTGCACCACCACTGTCCTTGACCTTGGGCCACCACACTGCCCGTTAGGGATCAGAAAACAGGAAGGAACGCTGTCCCCTAAAACACACAAATGTCGATAAAGTAACAAGGGGGAAATGCAAGAACATACTGCGGAAGTTGTGGGTTAGAGAACCCGTTGCTTCTGATTTTGGTGATGGAGTCTGTAACCAACCCAGGCGGCGCTCGCGCGCGCGCGTCTGCTGAGCAGTTTTCTAAGGACCCCGGCGGCAGTTGGAGGGCCAGGCTGGAGGCCCAGCGCCTTGAGTCCGCACACAGTAAGCGCATGTGCTCCCCAGACCCCTAGGATCCCAGGGTCACCCAGCAGAGGAAATAGCCTGAACTCACTGACCTTCCTCTGGGAAGCCTCCTCAAGGAAGTCCTGTAGGGGGCCTCCAGATGACCACACTTAATTTTCAAAACTGCAAACCTGCTACCCTTAACTGAAAAAAAAAAAACAAAAAACAAGAAACCCTTAACCAGAAGACTCGGCTATTTATCCCAAAGCATAGTATCTTTACTGCGGTCCCTGTGCTCTTACTTCACTTGGACTGCATTTCTCTTTTTTTGTTCACGTTGTCAAAAATTAGTGTGTCCTTTTCTCCTTGAGTCAGCCAAACACAGACAGAATCTTATAAAACTGTGAGCCAAAAGAAATATTGTCTCCTTAGGCTCTTCTGTGTATTTTGTCCCAACAGGGGAAAGGCGACTAATACAATCAGAGTTCATAAATGATATTTGGGCTAATTTAATTATATTTGTATCTAGAATCTGGGACTTTTGGTAAAGATAACTTTCCCACAATGTAATTTTTACTTTATTGGTCAGGGGGAAAAAAAATAAAACTATCAAAATTCTATTTTTAAAAGCCGAGAGGGCCCTCCAGGTAGCTCAGTGGACTAAAGCGCCTCCCGAGTGTGCTGTGCCAACTCCACCCTGAGGGGCGCTGAGATGGAGACTGAGACTGGGCGAGGTGGTGCGTGCCTGTAATCCCAGGGCTTGGGAGGCTGAAAACAGGAGGATCGCTACAGTCCAATCTGTGTAGTGAGACACTATAGACAAGGAGAGTAAGCCACAAAGAGAACAACACTCTGAAAGACAAAGAAGGGAATTCTGTGTTGAATCCCGTAGGCTACATTGTGTCATTGTTTGATGGACAGAAACTCTAGCAAGGGAGATCCTAAGTAAGGGTACTGTGCTGGAGGAAGGCTCTGGTCCTGGCAGTGGTCAACTGAAGACACAAGAACTGCTCCCTAAGCAATGATGTCTACACCGCAACCTTGTATCCCCTGACAGAATCTTATTTCAAACTATTTGTCTCCTCTCTTGCCTAAATTTCCCCATATTTACCTAAATAGATGGTCTGTTTTGTGGAGAAAGTACAATGAATTGAAATTAGTTGAGAGCCTTCTTTCACAGGGTGAGATGAGGAGAATGAAATATATTGTAGTGAGGAGAAATTAAAGTCAGGAGAAGTAAGTTAAAAGTTGGTTAAAGTCACACAGTAGTGATGTTTTTACTGCATTATTCATGGGATCTTGAGGTTCTCCTCTACCTGCCAGAGCTCTTCCTGGACTGTCTCTCCCCCTCCCACCTCCCCGCCCCACTGTCTCAGCCCCTCCCCCACACAGATTGTCTGGACCCCAACACTCCAGCCCTGTTGACTTTTAAAACTTACCCATTGCAGTTGGACCTGAGTGAGCTTCTGATAACAGGTCACTCTTCTCATGGTGGTCAGAGAGCTGTGGTCAGCATCAAGACTGGGAGATGGATTTAGAAAGTGGTAAGTTTGGAGGGTCAGGGACATGTTATCTACCTCCCTGGTGTGTCTTGAATTGTTGGGAATTTCAATTTTTCACTTCCATTTGTATAGGTGGTTGAACTGATGTAAAGAAAAGAGCATACTGGACTTCAACAAGGACATCTCCCCTGGGAGGGAGGGACAAGGACTCCTTGGATACATTTCAAGTCACCTCCAAGGAAATATACTGGGTCAGGTGAAAGGGTGGGAAGGAATTTATTGATCCTCTCTTAACACAGAAAGCTGTTCACTTCAAAAGGCTTGATAGACAGTGGTGGGATGATATCGTGTCAGAGAGACACATATTTTCAAGTGGAGAGCCTGAGTCCTGAGCACTTTTATCAGGCACCTGGGACTTGTATGTTGTACTGGTATGATGAGTTTGACAGTTCCCTGAATCTTAGGAGGCCAGTACAGAGAAATGCCCATAGACAGGAAACTGCTCAGTAGGACTCTCCCTGACCCAAGTATGCAGTGAAACATCCTCTGTGAGAACCAGGCTAGAGGTTACTCAATGGCGACCACCCAGAGACCCCAATCTTCTCACTCAGAGAAGACTCCTCCCTCAGTTCAAGTTGTCTTTCAACTGCAGGTGATGTGGAAACCACAACCAACTTAGGGCTTGAGTTTCCCTGACTTGTTCTAAAATGTCATCTTTTTCATCAAAACAGGTCCTTAGAGTTTCTGAGTCTTCTCCACTATCAGTAGTGATTCTCAGTCCTTAATTTCACTGTTGATAAAAAGCACTGTACATCTTCTGGTCTGATGCTTCATGCACAGAGTGGTGGTGGTTTTCTATAGCAGGTTCTGTGACAGGTGATTTCTATGTTAAGAGAGGGCGATGAGTAGCTCACAGAAAGATCTGCTGTTGTTACTATTGTCAGGACAGCTGTGTTGGTCATTAGGTACAGGTGTTGTGGACCTTGGTCTCCTTGATCAGAGTCTACATGAGGTCCTACTGGACAAGGATGGACTCAAGGCAAATTTGTCTCACCTGGCCCCTGTCTCATGCCAGGATCCACAGGGCTCTTTTCTTCACATTATTTGAACCTCAAAGGAAAATTTCTGCAGACAGGTTCTAGTTCTCACAACCAATTCTGGTCATCAGTAATTGTGAAAATCCCTTTAAAACTCCTGAAACAACCACCAAATCACCATTACCTGGCTCTTTCTGATAGAAACTCCTGATTCTGCAAGAAAGCAGGTGCTAAGGAAACCTAATGCTGAGACCTGTGCAGCTCTTGATGGTGCTGGGGGAAAATAGTGATGAAGAAAATAAGGCAAAAGGCAAAGCTGAGGTCAGATGGAGCCCTCTTTCCTGATGAGAGAAGAGGAACTGCCTAAGAACTGTACAGCATTTGTTTGTAATTTTGACAAAGTTAGTATCACAACAACCAGGGTTGCCTAGCAACTAATGGCTGGACTTCTCTCAGGCAAAATGTTTTTCTCAGGACTGAGGTATCTTGATTGCTTTAGGCACTTTGCCCTTGTCTTGCCCTCACACACAAGTTTTATCTTCAAAGTGTTAGTTGTGAGAGGTGGATGTGAGATCCCTGGCAGAGTCATCTTTGAGTTTCCTAAGGTGCTCCCTTGGGGAGAAATTTCATTCAGGGGCTGTGTTCTATAGGACTCCGCAAGGCACAGAAGACAGGAATTTACAAGGAGCATAGGAAAATGAAATATTCCCCTAGCAGTGACTGCAAACCTTTTAGAGCTTTCAGTAATAACAAACAGCTGTGGCATGCATGCCATAGATTCTCCTCTACTGTGCTCAGGGGAAGGAAAAGCTGAGGTACTGCTCTGGACAAGCAGGGGTCAAGGAATCTTAATGATGTAGAAGAAAGTTCCTTGCTGGAGGAATTCTGAATGGGATGAAAAGAACATAAAAATTCACTTTGGGATGTTTTCAAGCTACACGTTCCTATCTCATCCCTGAAGGGGTGAGATTAGTGCTCTGATTCCCAGTGACTGAGAAAGAGAGCCTCCCTGCTGCCAGCCATCTTATCCTCCATTCATTCCTTTCCTTTTTCTCCACAGCATCTCCAGGGCTGCAGCCAGACATGACCCTGAACCATGGTGTCCTACTCCCTCCCCTACCTGCTCGAGTTCCAGTACAGCAGCAGCACTGGAAACTTCTGCCGTCACCCTTTGGGAATGTACCACTTCCTCAACATAAGTCCATAGAGCTTTCTCTTTTCCCTGGGATACCTGTGGTGGCAAGACACAGTGGCTCTGGCTTGACAAGAGCTGGGCATTTTAACATCACTGCCCCAGCATGGAGAGCAGGGAGGCCAGTAGAGTCCCTGCTTACTCAGAAGTTTGTCTTCACTCGGGCCCCACTCCTTAGGGGTACCCCAAAGGCCCTGCATGAGGATGAGGGCCATCCCACTCCCAAGGTGTTAAGCACTCCACCCATGACCATCTTTGTGTCTGCCCCAACTGGCATGAGCACCCATTCTGATGACAGGCTGTGGCCTTGGGGCCTTCATCCCCCAGCCATACCACCAGTGCCCTCCACCATGTCTTGGGCAAACAAGGCACCACAACCATGTTTGCACTGTGGGGAAGGCAGCCTGGCCACCTCCCAGGCCAATGCTTCACCAGATGACACCTCCAAGTCTCCAAGTGTCTATGAGAACTTCCGGAACTGGCAGCATCTCAAGACCCTGCTCCGGAGACACCTTCCCCACATTCCTAATGTGGAAGTGGTGTCCTGCTTCCTTGTGTGAGTGACCTCCCGGGGTGCCAGAAGCTCAGCTGCAGCTCTGATGCAAAGAAGGAGGAGTGGTGACAGGAGTTTAAGATGTAGAGGAACCCATAGGACTGGCTGAGGGGGATATAGCAGAGGCAGAAATATTTATGTTATGCTAGGGTAGGAAGAGTGCCTGATCTTAGGAGACCACTGCTCCTCTGTGAAGCAGCCAGTGGCTCTTTTTCAATAGTTATCACCATAATGCCTAAGACTCATGTCAAAGAAGCTACCTGGTGTGACATGGGTCACCAGTTGGGTTTCGTTTTCTCACAATGTGTCATACTCACCCCCCATTCTTTTGTAGACCTGTGGATGGATTTATGGCCCAGAGGTCGCCACAACTAGTGTTGGGGCTGACAGTTGTAGAAACTGAGGGAAAAACCTCACCCTTGTTCCCACCCTGTTTGTAGGGAACTCAAAGGAAATGCATGGGTCACACACAGGGTTGCATGTAGGCCCCTGATAGAACTTTGTGCCCCAACTACCATTTAAATCTGTGCTCTAGGTTTTTGTTGTTAGGTCCCATGGTCACGTGGGTGCCATGGCTCTGTCAGCTCAGGCTGCCAGACAGAAAGCCCTAGACTTGTGTGCTGAAACCATCCACATTCATTTCTCATGGTTCTGAAGGCAGATTCTGTGAGTGATGGTGAGAACACTTTCCCATTGGCTTGAGAACTCAGGTAACAACATCAACTGTGGGCCTTACATGGCTGAAAGAAGTTTGTGGTCTCTTCTGCCTCCTACAAAGACACCAATCTCATTCTGACAACCCCGTTTTACTGACCTCATCTGACCCTCCTTACCACCCAAAGCCCCAACTCCAAATACCATTACCCTGGGGTCAGTACTTTAATGCACGAATTGTCAAGAACATCCTCTCCATAATCAACAATGTGACCAAAGAAGACACAAAGGAAAATAACAGTCACCAATGCAGCACTGGTGTTAATGTGCAATGCCCAGTAGGTTGTTCTTGAGGATTATTAAGACCAAACAGGACAGTGTTGTGCCAGGGCAGAGGTCACAGGGGTGTGCAGGGCTGGGTCAGCCAGGAGTGGAGGGGGAGGAAGTAGATGGAAACTGATCCTGAGCAATCACAGGCCAGTGCTTCAGTCCCTGTCCCACCGGCACCCGACCATAAGTGTGGAGGAAGGCCTACGCATCGGAGTGCAGGAATGGTACAGCATGAACAACTATGAGCGTGAGGCATTCTACTATGTGGCTGCAGAGTAAGTTGGGGACCCTGGGCCCAGGTCTGAGTTGCAAGAGCCCATTTACTGTATAGCTGAGTCCAATGGGGCTTGTGGCCCACACAATGTCAGCAGAGTGTCTCCTGGATCAAGCCCCACCCTAGGACACCTTGGTCCTCAGGAGGCTGCTGCTTGTGCATGGAGGACAGGGGGTTCTTGAGTTGATGGTTGCAGAAACTCTGGCCTCATTGTCTAAGGAATTTCTTCTGGAACTGGGAGCTGTGTAAAGGGCACAAGTGCTACTAGCTTTGTGCTGGTCCCCTGTAGACAAAGGAAGGACTATCTCTGTCCATGAAAGGGAGAGAGGTGGTAACCTGAGGTCCCAGAAAGGTGTGGTAGAGGGGAGAGCATGGTTAGAGAAGACAGTCTCTCAGGTATCCCCAGGACACATCCCTGTCATTGCTTTGCTGCACCTGTTCTAAACACACACACACACACACATATATATATACAGAGAGAGAGAGAGAGAGAGAGAGAGAGAGAGAGAGAGAGAGAGAGAGAGAGAAGAAGAAGAAGAAGAAGAAGAAGACAGGCCACAAAGAAAAGTAATGCAATCTCTGCTTCTCCCACTTTCTCCTGGGCCTTGTCTCCCAGTGCATCATCATTCCAGGACTCACAGTTCCAGCTCAGGATCCTTGGATGGGGTAGGGATTCCTGGTGACCTCTGCCATAACTTCCTTCCTGACCAGACTTTGGCTTTGTATAAGGCCAAGACATCCTCGAAAGGGCTGATCAGTGGGCACTGTGGGTCACTGAGGGCTAACTCGATTTCCTGTGGGGGATTGAGGATGCACTCAAAACTGTGGTTCTGCTCTTCCATTACTAGACCAATCCACCCAGGGGCACTGCTTCCCATCCCCATTGGCTCCGGCCTGGTACCACTGCAGCCTGGGCCTTGGCATTCCTCCTACCTCAGCCTATGCCCCTGTCTTACTTACTCTTCTCTCATTGCTGGGACAAATACCCAACACTCAAAATGAAGGAAAGATTTATTTAGCTCATAGTTACTGCAAGTTTCAGTCCATACCCCACTGGCTCCAAGGCAGAGAGGCATATGGCAGAGAGCATCAGTTCAAGGCGGCGGAACAACAATGCAACAAAGAGCAATGGCTAAAGAAAGTCTGTCTCTCTCTTACATTACATTCAGGCTCTTCACCTCAGGCTGGGATGTAGTACCCATAATCCCAGCAGTATTAAGACCCATAATCCCAGCCTTGGATCACATATAATCCCAGTGGATCATGAGTTAATCACAAACTCTAGAAGTCCCCACCCTATGACATGAGGCTTTGGGGGGACAACTAGACACAAACCATAACAACCCCCACCCCCATATTCTAGGTTCATGAGGTTTGAGTTTATTGAAGAGATGGAAGATCCTAGGTTGCAGTTGTTGTGGAGCTTTCATGACTGTTCATCTCCAGTCCCACTGAGTCTGGATCCTCCAGGGTTACCTGATGTGCAACAATCAGGTAAAACCTTCCCACTTCCTCACAGAGGACCACAGCAAAGGGGTTAGAAGGAAGCTGTTGTTCCACATATTTGATTGACAATTGGGATGGAATATTTGCTTTTCAAAGCAGAATTTTCCCCCAAGCCTGAGATTTCTGCACCCCTTGGTCTTGAACAGGGAATTGGTTGGCAGTGCAATGTCTGATCACACTGTCTGCCCAGGACTTGGGGGCAGGATGGGAGAAGCAGTCCACATTAAGTAGGTCTACAGGGCCTCCCACGTGACTGCCTCCACATTCCACCTCACACACAGTCTCCTCTCACAGGTTCTGAGAATGACTAAGATAAATTAGGCCCCCTGAGCCCTGCTCTCCGCACTGGGACTGGGGTTTGGAGGGAACACCTATCCATGTATCTCTTCCTTCCCCCATTCTAGTGTACAGTCTCAGGCAGGCAGACTCCAAGACGGCCTGCCCACCGGCATGCAAATGCCAGCAGTCACAGGAGACCGAGGTGCTGGATGACATCCCTCCTGAAGCCATGAAGGAATACATAGACACTATGGACCGGCTGGAAGAACGTCAACTCTTGGCCAAGCCTGACGAAAACCAGTTGGAGCAGCCACAGCAGAAAGAAGATAAGATATACCCAGACCTGGATCTCTCAACTTTCTGTGATGAGCTATGCTCCCGAAAAGACTTCCTTACCAAGGTGCACTGGGGCTGGAAGCCTGGTGTTCTTAAGATTTCAGGAACAGCATCCCAAGCCTTTTTAATTTAGCCTGATGTCTTAAATACTCTCTCTCTCTCTCTCTCTCTCTCTCTCTCTCTCTCTCTCTCTCTCTCTCTCTCTGTCTCTCCTCTCTCCCTCCGTCCTTCCCTTCCCTTTCTCTCCCTCTCTTCCTCCTCCCTTTTTCTGCACATATGCATGTATGTGCCTCTGTGCATGTGTGCTTGCATTGTTTCTTGCGAATATGTCTGAGGATGTGAGTACACCTAGTAGACATGGCAACCACGTAGTGTGAGCCAGAATGGGCAGGGTATTGCTTCCTGCTTTTCCTGTGTTTCCTCTTGGCTTAGAGTTGCACCATACCAGAGACATTTATGGCTTCTTCTTCTGATCCAGGTGCAAGCCATCATCAACCCTCAATTCCTGGTAGAAGAAGAATATATAGATACAAAGAAAGATGTCGTCTTGGCTATACTACAAGTGCTAGAACAACACAGACTCACTTCTGAACAGGTAGGCCAGGGGATAAGGGATACCAGGTAAACAAGAGAGTGACATCAGGAAGTCAAGGGCAGGGACATGAGGATGACAAGACAATGGGTGAAGGGTGCATCATGCAGAGAAGGAAGAGAGGGGCACCAAGTAGAAGAGGGGAGCATAAGGGACAAGGGAGAAGTGACAGGTTATAAAGACATCAGATAGACAGGGGAGGGGAAGACATCAGGTGGATAGATCACAAAGATAAGGAGGAGACCGTGTGCACCAGGCCCATGTGACTGGTCCAGCCCTACCCAGCTGGGTGTTGCTGCCTTCTAGAGAGGGACTGCACCCCAATGGGAGATGCACGTGAGGACAGGAAGTAAGGAGACCAGAGAATAAAGAGGGCTGAGGCTGAGCCCAAAGGAGGCCCAGGAGGGCAGTCCCAGGGCCTCAGACTGTCTCTGAAGCCAAGATGCCAAGATGCCAAGATGGTGAACTTCCAGAGGCTGTCTCTTGTCCACATACCCTCTCCACTGTCCTGATCGCCCTTTTCATGCCCAGACTAGAAGTACTCATTTCCTCCTGTAGCTGGTAAAGAGACTCTTGGGCTCCAAGAAAAAGGAAGGTGTGTGCAGGCCCCAGAGCAGAGACACACTCCAATCTGCTGCCTACCAAAGTGCAAAGCAAGATAACTATGACCCCAAGCAAAAAGTCGACAAGGAGACCTACTCCACTCCAGAAGCTTCACAGGTCTTTAAGAGACTCTGGGCCATAGAAGAACAACTTCCAGTGTCTGAGGTCCCTGCTGTCCTGCACAAGCAAAATAGCCCTGCTCCACTGGGTGCCTCTGATTGATCCCAGTGTTCTTTCTCAGGACCTGATTCCCAGATGTGCCCTGGACCTCAGAGAGGCCTCTCCTACTGGGGATCCATGCAAGCCAGGATCCAGCCATGGTGAGGATGAGGGGGACTTCTCCAGCCCGTCCTTCTTCCTGACTTCCCCTCGCCAGCGGTTGCCCTGGGAAAGGTCCCAGACCCTACAGCCTGACATGCACCACCTCTACCCTGAAGATCCAGCATCCCTGGCCCCACCTCCCCAGGAAGGAGGCCTCAGCCCTGACCTCCCTCCACCTGGCATGTCCAACAAGCGAGTCCTCATAGGAGGCTCAGCTCCCATGGGAGAGGCACTCCACCCAGGCCCTTCCTGTGAGATCTCTGGGAGAAAAGATTTGGCTCAGAGGTGGGTTGCACCCTCAAGGTCTCAGAACGGGAGGGGTAACAAATTAGGTTCCCAAAGGAGGAGGAAGAGGCACTGAAACCATAGGGTCGGTGGGCAGATGCTAGAGTGACCATCTTTCAAGTGGGCCTTGGCCAGAGTTCACCTCGGCTGCACCTTATACCTCAAGAGCCAGAGGCATCTGCTCAGAGGCACAGAAAGGTGATGAGAATGAATGGTTGGAAGGAGGCGCCTTCCTGGTTGGGATGGGGAATTTTGCCGCTTGCAAAGGATTTTTGCAGTGTGAATAAAGATAATCGGGTGGAAAACATACTTGCACTTGCTCACAGGGCTACTGCCTCCTTTCTCAGCCTTTGTCCCCTCTGGGGAGTGAGGACAGCAAGTAGGGAAGGACCTAAAGTGCAGAGATACTTGGCTGAGGTCTCCCCTCCACAGTGAGGTTGCTCTTTCCACTGATGCTGGGAGCACCAGCTGAATGCTCCCTGGAATCCCCCTCACCTCCCCACTCACAAAACCGTATATTTTTTAGCCCTCCTGTGCACAGCCCAACTTTGTCTGCATCCCTAAAGGTCTCCTTCTGCCCAGCATATGCTAGCATGGACCCTGCAGCTGATAGTTTTTCTTTTTTTATTTTTTTTCAATTAATACATTGCAAACCATTTTCATAATGTTTTGGTATCATACAAGGTGCATACATGATATTATATTTACAGACATTATTATAGCAGATGTCTCTAATCAGTGAATTAAGAGAGTATAGCTGGTTACTTATCTTATTTTTTTATACCTGAATTATATCACAGATTCAATAATTAATACTTTATACCTTGTTGTCTTCCTAGTGTCTGTCCATAGTACTAGAAGCCAACATAATATCTTGTCCAACCACTATTAGTGCAAATCTTGCTTCTCATAGAAGTATGCAGAAGCACGGCATATTTATCCTAACTGTACTGTTTATACACACACATCATGGTTCTTCCTTTGTACCCCCCTTTTTTTGTCTAGACCTGTCAAAGATGGGCACTCCATTGTCATTCAACTAATGTAGGTGCCTGAACTCGGCGACACAATCCAACACAGTCCAGCATTCCACAACAATAGTGAGTTATCTTAAGAAGTTGTTGATTATAGCCATTTACAGCTCAACTTATTATTATGGCCCCGTGTTATATACCTCATTTTTATACTTTTCTGCTGGATAGTTAAGACTGAGATAGAGCAAGACCTATATATCAAAAGATGTAGCTTTTGTTTCTGATGAGGTCAGTGAAGTCCCCTCAGGGTTTATCTTGTAATCCTATACCTTACTCTGTAGATCCTTTGACTGTGTCATCCATGTGGATGAGTCACGGCCAATGCTTGATCAGTTTGCTCTCAGTGAGAGCCTGAGAGAAAGTTTTCTCTCCATGTGAAACTAGGCACACTATAGATCATCAATCTATTTCCTCTGTGGCTCCATAATCCCCTTGATCAGAAAATTTGAGGCACAACTGAGTTTCATGACATTACAGTACAGGTTCACCTATGTCCTGAGTCTTCGCTGACCTTGAAAGGCTAGGGCCCAAATGTTGACTGGCCTTGTGGCTCTTCTATTTCTCCAATTTTGACCTATGAACTTATTGTTAACCATCCAGAAGAAAAGGTGATTAGTACCCTGCAGCATATGCCGTTCAGTTTGCCCTAACTATCTGACTCAATTCTTTTTAGTTGTTGTTGTACATTTCTGTATTTGTATTTCTTCTTTTGACTTCTTATACTAGGGAGACTATACAATATTTGCACATGTGTGTCTGGTTTATTTCCCTTACGAGTATATGTTCAAGTGGCATCCACTTCAATATAAGTGCTTCAAGTTTGTCATTCTTTATAGCTGAACTGGTAGTTTTCTTAGGGTCCTTCTTTCGGCTTCCTGAAAGGGACCAAGTGGCAAGCCTGCGTCAATGCTCACTCTGCCAAGGCTTTTCTAAATGGTTGATTTGACCAGAAAACAAAGTGTGACTTTTCCAGAAAACAGAGTAGCACCACCAGCAGGGTGCTCACTTGCCATCCTAGGAATGAAATGTCTCACAAGTAGGACTCCCCCTGGAGCTCACTCTCTAACTCAAGAGCTACAGGAGGTCCTCTGGGTTTCTGTGCACCAAGCAGGACTGACGGGGGGACCTTGGCCAGGCTGTCCTTCTGAAGTAGCCTTCCAAGGCAGCCAAGTAGCTGAGATGCAGCCTGACCTTAACATCATAAATGGTTTTACTTCAAGTTGTTTTTTAAAGTTTTACAAATGTGCTCACATAAAATGCATTCACCTATTCAAATATTACAATTCTGCGATTCAGTATTAAAATTTTCAGCTACTCCTGAAGTAGCCGTATTTACGGATTTCTCAACCATGGGAACATGATCATCACATGAGAAAGGAATCCCCTACCTCTCAGCTGCCACCAGCTTTGTTGCACCATAAGAAACACTAGTCTAGGTTTTTTGTTTTGTTTTGGTATTTAGTACAGGATTTCACTACACAGATTGGGCTTGTAGTGACCCTCCTGTGTTCAGCCTCCCATGTGCTGGGATCACAGGCAGGCCCACGCCCAGTCTCAATTGCCACTTCAGCACACCCGAGGGGCAGGCCAGGGATTGAACCCTAGATGCTTATCTCTGCCTAAGCAGGTGCTTTAGTCTGCTGAGCTGTGTGGCCAGCCCTTAATTTAGTTTTTGTCTCTATATTTTTCTGAATTAATTTCTTCCTAACCTGTTCTTTTTTCAAGTCACTGTTCAGGTATACATGTAGTGCTTATGCATTCAGATTTATCATATGCTATTAGAATATGCAGTCTTCACAATGAATGGCATTTATGTTTAGTGCTTCACCTACAATATTAACAGAAACTCATGTTTTTTTTTGTTTTGTTTTGACTTTTTTCTATTTACTTTTTTAAAGTAAAATGTGGAGTTGGTGAGCATGCTGCTTCAGTCACCCATATCGGGATTATGGCCATGTCCATCACACCTGGCTGAAAGTGACAATTTTAATGCAAATAAAATGACAAATATAATCCCTACCATATTTTGTTGCTACTGTCTTGATTGATTTTAAAGGACCAGAGGTTGATTTTATATTTTCAGGGAAGAGGTCAACACAGTTGTTCCAGGATAAACCATGATATTCAAGAACATTAGTACTTGAATATTTCAACATTGCTGTTTGTGATCAATCACAGATCTTCTTTGGTGATTACTTGTTGCTGATACTGCTATCTGACAAGGTCTTGTGGCTCTCATTATCAAATAGCTAAAGTCTTCCGCTTTCATTATCAAATTTAACAATGTTTCCATATATAGTCAGTGCAGAGATGACTTCCCTAGAAATACAAGACAATCTTTCAAAGCTTGCCTAGGGCTGGGGAGATGGCTCAGTGGAATAAGTGCTTCCCTGACAAGCACAAGGGCCTGAGTTCAATCCCCGGTTCTGCCAAAAAAAAAAAAAAAAAAACAACAAAAAATGCTTTCCTAACCCTTGGCGTGCACCTGTGTTTGAGGATGCCAGTGTCTTCTACATGTGCGCATGCTTCAGATGCTGTAAAGGATCCAATTCGGTCCTTCCCTAGCCAGATTTTCGGTAGGTTTATAAAGGCAAACACACTCCATTCTGCTAGCCATAGTGGCACACCCCTGTGAATTCCAGCACTCTACAACCCTTTGGCAGGAAGATCGGAAGTGTGAGCCCAGACTGGGGAACTTAGCCATTTGGCAAGACTGTATATAAAAAAAACAAAAAGAGCCGAGACAGTAGGCCAGAAAAACCGTGCTTGCTTCTCTAATAGGGAAACTAGAAATGATCAGCATATTATGGGGAATAAACACATTTCTGGAGCCACAGTGTTTGGGAACAATGACCGTGAAGGGAGAGATACTTAATTCTAGTTTTCTTCAAGATTGGATCATCTAGTGGCTTCAGTAAGAGTCCGTGTGATAAGTGTTCAGCCTCAGGAGGGTGAGAGATCTGGTCACTCTGCCAAGTATGAGACTGAGGATGAGCAAAGCCTTGGGCCAGAAGGTGGTGGCTTAGCATTCCTGGCCAACTCCCAGGGGAGGTGGTGCACCTGAAGCAGGGCAGAGGCAATCTCGCTGACACTCATGCAACGCACTGCGTTCAAGGCAGTGACAGCCAAGAACTAAGGAGGCCTCCAGCAAAACAATCACTTCTTTGGTCCTGACACAGTGTCCTTTACCTTATGTAGTGATAGGTTCTGGCCCTACTATAAATTGCCGGATTGTTACAGTGGTCATCTAATATGGCTGAAGCCCTTAAAGCAGCAGCTCATCTTCCCCAAGACCACCTCCCCCTTCCTCTCCAACTCAGCCCAGGGTAAAATTTCCTTTCACGTTTTCTGCCATCTCAGAGAAGACCCCAATCAGCTCCTCAGATATTTCTAAACATCCACCTTAAACTCCATCCCTGGTAAAAGGCCATAAAAGCCTCAGCCTCCTTTAGTTACAATCGAGAGAATCCCTCATCTTCCCCAGATTCTCTCTGTGTCCTCAAAGACGATAAAGCTCCTTTCCATTTTCTCTTCTGCCTGTTTCTCTGCTATGACACTGTCAAAAATCTATCATGGAGCATCACTAATCTTCTCTTTCCTGGGCAGAGGACGTCATCTTTATCACAGGAGGTGGGATGGGACTTGTCAGGCCACACGGGAGGTCCAAGGGAGATTTTCACAGGTAAGGTCCTGAGATTGAAGCATACGCATGTGCAAGACATCAGCAGAAACAGGAAGCAGCATGGAGCAGAGAAGAACATAAGAGAGTGAGAATGCTCATAGTTTTGGTAAGTCCACAAACTAACACTTGCCAAAATGAGTACAACATAGACATCATGGGAGAGCTTCTTTCAAAAAGGACCCCATTTTTAGACAGTAGAAGAGTCCTAAGACTGCCAACAAAAACAGCTACAATTCAAAGAAAATACCAAGCTTCTTCCTTAAATTATGGGTTCACTGCAGCAGGCAATCTTCTAAGCCCACTGTACTAGTTGGCAACTGGCAATCCAAAAGAGCCATAACACCTTCAAAACTACTTTGCTGCATCATTGAGAAAGTCTCACAGAAACTTTCCGCAAACAAAGAGAAAGAACACAGAGTGTAAACAAAGCCAGGGCTAAAGCAAAAAGGCTGCGACCTGCCTTTGGTCTTTATTTCTTAAATATTGTATCTTAGCCTTGAGGTCATTTTCCATTAACAAAACAAGCTTTTATCTGTGTGCCTAAGATTAATGTTTTAGCTATAGGTGAGATCCTGCTAAGCATCTGGGAGCAGGGACATAAAAACAGGATGTCCTTGAAGAGTTTCAAGTGTTCTTGCTTACTCCCTCTGCTGTTGCAGTTCTGGTTTTCTATCCTCCTCCCACATGCCCTGCAGGTCATCCTGCATGTCTCTATTTTAACTCCTCCTTATCCCAACACTGCATAGAGAACCAAGCGCTCTGCAGGAAAGCCTTTGGAGTTTTTCAAAAGAAACTAAGCTTTTAAGGAGCAAGTGTATATTAAATTATTCCATGGGAGAGGGAGTGTTGTTGACCAGCAGCATTAGTTTCTCTGGGGGACTCTTAGACACAATGACTGGGAGCCCTGAGAGTAGGGCTACAATACAAGCCCTTCAGATGATTCATCTGCATTGAGACAGTTGATAACTACAGCTCTAGGTGATAAACTATGAGTCATCTATTTTGCATTGAATATAGGATAAGAACAGGACTATAACAGGTTGGATCTGCAATGGACTCCAAAGAGCAACTGATGGGCTTTTCAGAAGCAATTGGACCATGAGGCCAGGAGGGCTAACCTCCTCAGTGGGTTCAGTCACTGATGAGTTCACAGCCGAATAGGCTGGTAGGAGATGGGTGTTGGTTGAAGGAGCATTGGGGAGATGAGAACATTTTGCCAGCTAGAAAAGACCTAGAATTCCATAAGATCACTACAGGTTATTCTGACAAGGTCTTTGAGGATGAAAAGACAAACTGGAGAAAAAGGCATCCTTATGATAAAGTAATAAAATTGGCCAACCCATACCTAAGCCCTACAGCTATATGGAAGGCAGAATTTAAAAGTAAGATTCTGGGATGTTTGACAGAGCAAAAAGTTCTAAACACTAAAACATCCAGGCTGTGGTAAGAGTGTCATTTGAGGGCGAAAGGAACCAAAGAAGAGACATTTGGAAACATCACAGCTACTTATGTAAAAGGAGGAGGGAGAAAGGGGGAGAAGGAAGGAAGAAAGAGACAGTGAAGAAATTTGTTAACATGGATGCACATTCAAGAAATCCTCGAGGGGCCTATAAGGGTAGAATGATTCCAAGGAATGGGCTACAGATATTTCCCAGAGGCTCAGTGCCACCCCCGGATTCTACCCCTGCTTTCCGGTGAAGCCCTCTGTGTCTGCTTCATCCATGGTCTCCAGTGGCCCTCCACGGCTCATGAGGGCTTCATGCCTTGGTGACAGTCACATGGTGCTGATTCTACAGGCATACACGCAAAATGCAAGAACTGCAGGTCATCTTAGTTTGAAAATGTGAAAGACTGTGTGACTGATGGAGATGGAATGGGACGTTTGCAACTTGGCTTGTGAGGACATGAACCTGGGCCGAGGGCTTGAGGAGGAAGCTACGCTCTAGATGTTTATCTCCTAAGAGTTCGCGGGATAGAAGCTTGATATACAAAGTGAGTGTGATGAAATCTTTAAGAGGTGAAGCCTAGGAGATCTTTAGGTCATCAGGAGCACTGCCCTCAGAAGAGCGGAATGCTGGTCTCTTGGAATGCTAGTTCTCACCAAATAAGTTCTTACAAAAGGTCCAGGCTATCTCTCCCCAGGATCCACCTTCCTATCTCACTACGTAATCACTCCACTCTGCACACACTCCATGATTTCATTGCCATGAAGTGACAGACTGAAGGGGGTCTTCACCAGGGGAAGAATTGATAGGGTCACCCACTGGTGGAATTGCCCCGAAGATGCCAAATGATTTGCTTCTCTTTTCTTTATTTTTTTTAATGTATTTGGCACAGGGTTTCACCACACACCTCAGACTCATAGTGATCCTTCTCTCTCATCCTCCCCAACACTGGGATTACAGACATACCAGCTGGTCTCTGTTGCCAGCTCAGTGTGCCCAAGGGCAGGACCAGTGCAGCTTGTGGTGCCAGGAATCAAACCCCAGTTCCCTGTGTTTGCCTAAGCAGACTTAGCCTGCTGAGCTATCTCACTAGCTTACCCTTCTTTTTAAAGTATTCAGCCTCAGGTATTTTTATAGCAACAGAAAAATGAACTAATGCATGTATATTTTTCAGATGCGAACATTTGAGTGTCAGGGAAATCAAGTAGGTTACACTAGTGCATAGCAAGATAAGAGCAATTTCAGGACAGATTCTGGTTGTTTCAACCTTGAGTTTCAATCTCTGAAGTTCAAAACAGGAGGCCTCTCTTGTGGTGTCTTGGGACAGGTTGGGCTTCTTCACAGAGGATGTCATAATTTTCTGGGTGAAGGGAATCTACCTTGGAGACATATAGTTTCACCTACTTTGACACGCATGAAGAACACACTTAAAATTTTGTCTGTGGCAAAAGGGTTGCCTATGTCTGTATCACAGTGTTGGGTATGATTTAAATTGTATTGAAAAGTAATCTTCTATCAAGTTACCAACAGGTATGTATTTTATAAGATTTTCCATCTCAGTAGATATTCAGTTCTGCTTTTATAAAGGTGATAATTTGCTCATTGATCACTGAATGAATGTCTACTGTGTGCAGATGTTTGCTAGATGTTAAGGGTACCCTAGTACTCAGTTTTGATTTTGCAGGGTATTAACCAGCCATGTTTCTTTTAATCCTAAATTGCCCCCAGTATCTGTCTGCATTGTATCTTCTTCTGGATGTGACACACACTGCCTGGGATAAGCTCTCCTTGGGGACTGACTCAGAGCTTTGTGAAGGGGAAATCTGAGGTCCTACTCTTTGGGGCAGGTTGGGCATATCATTTATTTTTTTTTATTTATTTATTTTTTTTTTTTGCGGAACCAGGGATTGAACTCAGGCCCTTGAATTTGCCAGGGAAGCACTTATTCCACTGAGCCATCTCCCTGGCCGGGCATATCATTTAAATTTAGATCTCAGTGGTCTTGATTGGCCTTTTAGTGGCTCTGCCTACAAATCTCAATATGTGGCATTAAGATATTAGCTTCCCTACCTTCCCCTTTAATATGAGGAAATGGGCAACAACTAAAGGCAACAGATCACAGCTGTAGATTTTAATCACCCTGTTTGCTATTCACTGCATTTGTCTTCACCTGTGGCAGTGGTATGGATTTCCCATTTATGACAAGGCAATTTATTTAGTAGGCTTAAAACGTGTCTAAAGACAATATTATAAAAAGAAAAAAAGTCAACATTATGTAAATAATAGGGCATACAATACAGATGAGTGTGCATGTGTGTATGCATGTGGACCTGCATGCTGAGGCTTTGCTGAATAACAAAGCTTGGGTACTCCATGTGTGGGAACAGGTACTACACTTCCTACCTACCCCCCATTTGCTTGGTGGCCTGCCATCTGCTTGACAGGTGGTAAAGACAGAAGCTACCTTTCTGCTTTGGGGCTGTGGCTTACAGTGCACCATGGCTGATGCTTAAGTATGTGGTATGCAGACCAAAGGCACCATGGAAGGGATTCCTTAGTATAATTTCACCATATATTACTGTCAATTCAAGATATATATATGAAGAGACAGTGCAAGTTACCAAAGTAACAACCACATACTTGGCCAGTCTGACTTTTAAAACAGGTGATCCAATCAGAAAGGCAATCACACTCATCCTTACAATCCTGAGTGTGATCCCCTGGGAAGGCTAGACAGAGCCCTGAGCTGTACCAAGGAGGGCCTCATGCTCCACAGACAGGAACACATCTCGCTTTTTGTCTCCTGACCAGAAAATTAGAAGTTTACTACAGAGTTTTCATGAGAATTTCATCAGCAAGTGGCCAAAGTTCTAAAAGCAAACAAACTTCCTACTGTCTTTCCAATTGAACAGCAGGAACCCTTGTGGACATCTTTACCATGGAAGACCAAGGCCTGACAATTCCAGCAGAGGCCATCCCAGAATTCTTGCCTGCAAGATAGGAAAGCATAGCCATGGCCAGTCAGGCACATTGGTGCAGTGGTGAGGGAACAATATTGCTCTTGTAGAACCAGACACATTCCCTAGAGGCCCCTGCTCAGGAATGGCTTTTCTCTGGAGACTATAGAAAGTCAGGGCTGCTTTGGTTTCATTGTCAGTCCCCAAGATCCCTCTAAGTGTCCTCATAAGCAGTTAGATTTGTGCCAGACTCAGGTATTCTGGGAATGTCATTTTCTGTTGAGTGACAGAAACTTTCAATTATGAGGACTAAAAAGTACTGGGGACCTTCCAGTTCAGAGGTGGTGACAACTGCCTTGGGTGAAGCCCCCCACTACACTCCACTGGCGGGGCCTCCTGTGAGGCTCCCTCAGCGTGAAGTAACAGGGGCACACGTGAGGGCTGGAGGAGAAGATGCTGCAGGGCGTGGGCACCGCTTCTGCCTCTTCCGCTGTAGGCAGGTGCTGGATTTGACGCTGATGAATCGTGGTACCTCAGGAAGTGTCTGGGAAAACGGTCTGCCCATTCCTGTGGAGCAGGAAGGCCACCTGGGCATTAAGCAAGGTGGGTTGCAATGAGTTATGTGCCTCTTGTCTTTGTTAGCTGTTAGCACCTCCACCACCTGGTTGGGTCAGCGACATCTGGGTCTGACTCCTTTCTCAGATTGAGCAGGTGTGACCTTAGCTCTGGGGCCCCACGCTGCAGGCATTCCTGCTCCAAGTGGGCAGTCCTTTCTCCAGTGGCCTGAAATGTCATTGCAATCACAAAGCAGATGTCCACATGTGGAGGTAGGTGGTCTGCTGTGTGCTCTCTCATGTGTCCCATGGGACTCTGAATGAGCGTGGCAACCATTATCAAACACAGAGCCTGTGTGCCTCTCAGCAGAGTGGTTACCCTCTTCCCTAGTGCCAGACAGGAAGACAGATACAAGGAACAGAGGCTTCCGGTTTTCCAGAAGACATAAAATATTAAGGCTTCAGGTGAGATCTCTTGATTTAAAAGCTGGCAACTAATTCCATTTTCTCCCACTTTTCTTTGCTCTAAACAGAACAGGGCAGTTACCAGGATAGGCCTCTTGGAGGCTGGCACTTATCTTGCCTAGGTAGCCATACTCTTTGTCTCTGGGTCTCCAGAGACTTTTCTCTGAATCAGGTGTATGATCTGATTCCCTGATCATAAAAAATCAAATGAGGAGACAAATGTGTAGCACCTGGAACTCAAGTCATCACAGCTTCTTTCTTCGAGATCCACCTCCTGGTACCTTGCTACTTCTATGGAGCACGCCTTTGGTTTCTGCCTCTCTAAAGAGCAGGCAGCCTGCAAATTGGGCAGCCCTTAGCAGTTCCCTTCCATTCTCTTGTTCCTTTCTGGTGTGTGTTACTTCCTCAAGACTTGCAAGTCCCTGGGGATACTCACCATGCTGTGCTTCCTGAGGATGCTCCCAGGAGAAGAAAGCTCAGAGGAGGCTTCCTCCCATCAGGTCCACCTGGGAGGAAATCTAGCATTGACATGACAAGAGCTCAGAAACACTAACAGACAGAATCACATGAGATTTAATCAGGGTGACATCAACCCTCTGAACCATTCTCCCCCCCCCCAAAAAAAGACTTCCTTTTTCATGGTGGGTTTTAAGGGGAAATGGAAAGATTCAGCTGGAGAAGGCAGCTCTCAGCCTAGGGTAGCCAAGGAAACAGGAGGAGCCATGCAGAGAGCGTCTTCTCTGGGTGCTGATTGTCTTCCAGGGATCTTCTGTCATCTGTGAAGATGCAGGGAGAAGGTAGCCATGTGCAGGCAAAGAAGCCACAGCTGATAACACCTTAGGGTGCTTTATCGAAGGCTCTAGGGTTTCCTAGGAATGAAATCATGTAGCAAGCAGCTTTTCTTCCTCCTCCTTCTCCTCCTTCTCCTCCTCTTGTCTACCCTTTCTTACTCTCTTCTCCCTCCTCCTCTACCTCCTCCTTCCCTTCCTCCTCCTCCTCTTCCTCTCCCTCCTTGTACTTTTCTTCCTCTTTCTTTTGTGTCTTGTAATGATGCTTTGTGTCTCTCTCCCTTGCCCATTTCATTTGTCTCTTTCTCCCTTGCCCATTTCCAATACAATATAGAACAGAAGTAGTGGTAGAGAGCATCCTTGCTCCTGATTAGAAGAAAATGTTAAAAAAAAATTGTTAGCCTTAATATTCAGTTCATTATTATATCAAAATAAAATGGAAAAAGACAAATGATATTTGCTTTGTTTTCATCCCTAAACGAGTGCTTTCTCTTTAATGAAATTTTTGAAAAGGCACAGGAGGGATCCATGCATAGTGTTTCTTCTACTTTTTATCCTTCTTTTTCTGGCACAGGTGTTTTCATTGTGCAAATCAACACCTTTTGTAATTATCCAATGGCTCTTTGAAGCTCTATTCTTTCCATATTCTACTCGAAATCTTAGCCCTTAATTTAGGGAACTGTCTGCTAACATGTCTTCAGCCTCACTAATTCTTTTCTCTGCCAAGTCCAGTTTATTGATAAGGCCATGACGTTCATTTGTGTGTGTTTATTTCTAGCGTTTTTGATCCTTAGGCATTTCTGGTTCTGGCACTTGCCCATGCGACCAGATTGAAGGGAGCCACGAAATGCAGGGCGGCGTCAGCCTCTGCGGCCCGGGAACCCCTGCCCTGGTGCCCACCCGCCCGAAGAGATGCGTGGTGGCCTGACTCCAGCAGGGGCACAGTGTACAGGGCCAACCTGCCCTTCTCCCTGACAATGATTCACACCAGATATTTTCCAAGTATGGCAAAGCTATGAAGGTTACTATAATGAAAGACAAAGACGCGATGAAGAGTAAAGGAGTGGCGTTTATATTGTTTTCAGATAAAAACTCTGCACAAAACTACAGCAGAGTCATACACAACTGACAGTTACTTGGCAGAGTGATAAAGGCAAGCATTGCTATGACAATGGAAACGTAGCTGAATTCATCCGAAGAAGAAACTACTTTGATAAACCTAACTGTTACAAATGTGGGGGAAAGGCCCCGCCAGATAGCTCAGCGGACTAAAGCGCCTGCTGAGGCAGATCGCAGCGCCCGGGGTTCAATCCCCGCGTGCTGTGCCGACCTCATTCCCGGGACGCACTGAGATAGTGACTGAGACTGGGCGTGGTGGCACCTCCTGTAATCCCAGCGTTTGGGAGGCTGAAAACAGGAGAATCACTACGAGTCTGATCTATGTGGTAAGACCCTGTACATCCTGTAGACACTGTCCTAAATTCATAAAACAAAAGAAAGAAAGAAAGAATGTGGGGAAAGTGGACATCTAATTTACGCTTGTCCAAGGAATGTGCTCAGGGAACGTAAGCCCCCAAAGAAGCAAGAAAAGGAGAAGAAAAAGAAAACCACCTAACCAGAAGAAATCAAGGATGCAGCAGGAAGCGAGGATGAGGGCAATGACCCCCCTCTGGACAGCCTCTGCCAAGCCAAACGTGCCTCCAAGCCAGGACCGAAGAACAAAACAAATGGAGAGTCAACGCCAGGACCCTTTGACCTCCGAGGATTCGCGGAGGCCGAGGTTAAAGACCAGCACGTGAGACTGGTACAACCATTGTGGAGGTCAGTGTGGAGACTCCTCAAAAGAGTAGGACTAGGAATCCCATTCAAGCCAGCTATCCCCCTACTGGGAATTTTCCCAAAGGAACTAAAAACATTCTATCATAGTGATATATGTGTACCTATGTTTATAGCAGTGCAATGTGTGATAGCAAAATCTTGGAAACAACCAACATGTCCATCACATGGAGAATGGTTGAAAAAGATGTGGTATTTCTATATAATGGAGTATTACTCAGCTATTAGGAATGATAGGCTTGAAGCATTTATACTGAAGTTGATGCCACTCGAAGATATACTCATAAGTGAAATAAACCAGACACACATGTGTAAATATCATATAGTCTCCCTAGTATAACAAGCAAAAAGCAGAAATACAAATGGAAATGTACAACAACTAAAAACAATTGAGTCAGACAAGGCAAAGTGAATGGCATATGCTGCACAATACTAATCAGATTTTCTTCTGGATAGTTAACAACCTAAGTTCACAGATCAAAATTGAAAAATAGAAGAGCCACAAGGCCAGCCAACATCTTGGCCCTAGCCTTTCAAGGTCAGCAAAGACTCAGGACATAAGAGAACCTGTACTGTAACATCATGAAACTCAGTTGTGCCTCAAATTTTCTGAACAAGGAGATTATGGAGTCACAGAGGAAAGAGACTGATGATCTATAGTGTGCCTGGGGAGAGTCACATGGAGAGAAAACTTTCTCTCAGGCTCTCACAGAGAGCAAACAGGTCAAGCATTGGCCGTGACTCATCCACATGGATGACACAGACAAAGGATCTACAGAATAAGGTACAGGTCTACAAGCTAAACCCTGAGGGGACTTCACTGACCTCATAAGAAACATAAAGTATATGTGTTGGTATATAGGTCTTGCTCTATCTCGGTCTTAACCATCCAGCAGAAAAGTATAAAAACGAAGTATACACCACAAGGCCATAATATTAAGTTGAGCTGTAAATGGCTATGGTCGACAATTTCTTCAGATAACTCACTATTGTTGTAGAATGCTGGACTGTGTTGGATTGTGTTGTTGAGTTCAGGCACCTAAATTAGTTGAATGACAATGGAGTGCCCATCTTTGACAGGTGTAGACAAAGGAAGGGGTATAGAAAGGAAGAATCTTGATGTGTATATGGACAGTACAGTTGGGATAGATAACACTGTGCTTCTACATAATTCTGTGAGAGGTAAGATTTGCACTAATGGTGGTTGGACAGGATATTATGTCGGCTTCTAGTACAATGGACAACCACTAGGAAAATAACAAGGTAGAAAGTATTAATTATTGAATCTTTGATGTAATTGAGGTATAAAAAATAAGATACATAAACAGCTACACTCTCTTAATTTACTGATAAGAGACATATGGTATAATAATGTCTGTAAGTATAAAATCTATGATAGCAAAACATTATGAAAATTTTTCAGTGTATTAATTTATCAAATCCATCTTGTCAAGGTATCTTAAAACTGTCTCATTGATATTTGTACTTCAATAAAACAAAAATAAAAATAAAACTGAGAAATAAAATTTTATGTAACTATCAAAAAAAAAAAAAAAAAAAGACCAGCGTGTGTACGTTAGTGTGGAGGAAGAGCTTAGTGACTAGCGTCATGCACTGGAGATGTGAGGAAAACGAAAACTGTCTGCAGTCCAAAGTGTCTGCGGACAAGGACATTTGGGACCAGATAGAATATTTCACACCAAATAGTACATAGAAGATGAAACAAAATTTTCAAAATGATTATATTTTGAGTTGGGTGCAGTGACAACTCCTGTACTCCTAGCATTCTGGGAGGTTGAGGCAGGAGGACTGGAAGTTCAAGTCCAGCCTGGCCAACTTAGGAATTGAACAAAACTCTTATCTCAAAATAAAAGTTACACCAAGAATGTAGCTCAGTGGCAGGACCCGGGTTCAATCACCAATACCAAAAACAAACAAACAAACAAACAAAAAAAAACTCATTTCTACCTTGCCATGGCATAGTAGACTTAACATCCCTATCCAAAAAATCTAAAATCCAAAGCTTTGAGCACCAACGTGACGGCTTGAGTGGAAAATACCACACCACACAGCTGTGGCTCACGAACACTGCGAAGGTTACTGTGTCCCACTGCCTTCGTGAACGTAAATGAATTTCCTGCTTAGACTGCAGTTCCAGCCCCAGAGCATCACAGATGTATATGCACATACTCTGAAATACTTGGGGGTGCAATTCATGTTGTTGTTGAGATGGGGGCTCCTCCTGTGCGCTTCAGGCTGCCTTCCGCTCACTGCACAGTGGCCCGGGCTGGCCTCCTGCTGGCGGCAGTGCTCCTGCAGCAGCCTCTTGAGTGCTGGGATTACAAAGAGAACGTCTCTGAATCCTGGTGGTTCCACGCATTTTTGATAAGGGTTCACTATCTATATTAAAAACCGGGATTTGTTAGTAATGAACTTGAAAAGAACTAATTTTAATGAAGCAAATACTGTGGGCCGGGGATATATATCAAGGGCACAGCGCCTGCCTGGCAAGCGAGAGGTTCTGAGTTCAATTCCCAGTACCAAAAAGAAAAGAAAAGCCAAACAAATACTCTGATGGCAATGCTGTTGTAATTCCATAGAAAGGTAGGTATTAACATGATTTATTTGAAATTGACTGCAAAAGATTTAGTGATGGCTGTTTTGTAAGTACTTTTGAAAGACAATCTTTAAAATAGAAACTTCAAGAACTAAAAGAATGCTTTATTGTTAATAGTACTGTCAACAAATTTCCAAAAGGATATCTTTAATATGGGTCCTTCGTCATCTTACTTATTTTAGCTTTATCCCAGTCTGGATGTGAGTTACAAGATTTTGAAGCCAGGTGTGGTAGTGCATGCCTGTAATTCCAGCATTCAGGAGGCTGAGGCAGGAGAATCACTGCAAGTTCCAGGCCAGCCTGGGTTACAGAGTGAACTCAGGGCCAATCTGTACTGCACAAACATAAAATAGCTGGGTGTGGGAGTGCATATCTGTCACACCAGTGTGGGCTATGTAATGAGTTCAAGGCCAGCCTGGATTACAGAGTAAAATCTTACATCAAGAAACCAAAACAGAAAAAATAAAATCCAAAAATATAAAGTAGCTCTAAAAGGCTCATAACCAAACACAGTACCTACTTTGCCTGTAATCCCAAATCCTGTTCCCAGAACCAACCCTTCCCATTGCCTTTTTTTTTTTTTTTTTTTTTTTTTTTTTTTTTTTTTTTTTTTTTTTTTTTTTTTTTTTGTCTTTTTTTTGAGACAGGATCTCACTGTGCAGTTCAGGCTGGCTTCAAACTCACTTTGTAGCTCAGGCTGGTCTCAAACTCACAACAATCCTCCTGCCTCAGCCTCCCAAGTGCTGGTATTACAGCCCTGCACCACCACGCCCATCTCCCATTGCTTTTAAAAATATATTTGTACTGCAAAAAAGAAAAAGAAAAAAGAAATTTTTGTGTCTGCTTACAACACCAAGCCATTTTCTTTAACCATTTATTTATTTATTGGGTACAAGGTCTTGCTACACAGCTCAGACTCATAGTAATCTGCCTGTCTCAGCCTCCCCAGCACTGGGATTACAGGTTTTACAGGCATGAGCCACCACACCCTGGATTCCAGGGCCAGCATTGGCATGTGGTACCAGGGATCGAACCTAGGTCCTTGCTCTTGCCAGGCAGGTGCTTAGACCACTAAGCTATCTCCCCAGCCCACCAATCCATTTTTGTATGTTGTCTGCTTTTTTTCACTAGAGACCTCAGCATATCAATTATAATTATTTCAAACTGTAGACCTGATATACCTAAAATCTGCTATTTTGTGTCTGGTTCTGATGCTGTTTCATTTTGTTTGTTCAGAATACTTTTTTCTCACGTTTAGCATACTGCTTAACTTCATTGGTGATGGTGAAGCTAGACGTGGATCTATAGATAATAGGAGCTGAGATGAAATCAGGTTTTGGTTAGAAGTTTTATGTTTATGTGGCTAAGAATTATCTTGTGTTTAAAGTTTCCTGTAGTTGTAATTGTTAGACTTTAGTTTCCTCAGTGTTCTTTCTACATGTTCTGACATCCTTTGTTTGGATTCCTTAGAAACTGCTTATTTAAGTTATGTCTATGGATTGCTGCTCTCCCAGTTGTAACCAACTATTTTACACTGGAATGTGTCCAGTTCCACAAAAAAAAAAAAAAAGATTTCTACACTGGAATGTGTTACAGCTTGTATCTAGCTATCCCCTCAAAGCCTCCTGTGCTCATCGCTGGGTGTTTTTTAATGAATTTTTTAGGACAGAGTCTACAGGGTGTACAGGGCCTCACTACATAGATCAGACTCACAGGGATCCTCCTGTTTTCAGCCTCCCAAGAGCTGGGATTAGAGGTGCGTGCCACCACGCCATCTCAATCTCTGTCTTAGTGAGCCCCAGGGGCAGGGCCAGCACATAAGGTCCAGAGATTGAACCCCTGGCCCTGTGCCTGCTTGCAGGCTCTTTAGTCCGCTGAGCTATTTGGCTGACCCATCGCTGGTGTTTTGGGGAGGTGCCTGAATCTAAAGCATATGATGCTGTGATTGAAGTCATGTGGTAATAAATTCGCTCGCTGATTGGTTTAGCATAGCTGTGGGTGTAGCTAATGGGAAGGCCCATTCTGGGTGTAGGAGGCACCATCCAAGAACTTTATAGCCTGGATAGGATAAAGGGGAAACAAGGCTTGCTTTGTTGCTTCCGCCTGCTGCTTACTGCCTTCTCCCTGCCTTGCTGTGGATTTTTCTCCTTTGTGGTATTCCTCTGCTGTGCCACCCTTCCCTGAAGCCAACCAACTATGGACTGAAACCTCTACCCTGTTAGATAAAAGAAACATCTCCACATTGTCAGATAAAATGAACCTTTCCTTGTTTAACTTGTGGGAGTCAAGTATTTTGTCCAAGCAACAAGAAAAGTAACTAAGACAGAATAATTGACGTAGAAGGGAAGCTGTGTATCATCATAAGATTACATGTCTACTCTTCAGTATGCCTAAATCCTCAGGCTCTGACCTCCAAATTTTCTTAGCCCCTTTCTTTAATACTTTATGAAAGACCAGAAACCTAATCAGGCCTGAGTGGTCTATCTACCCATCCTCTAGATTAGCTAAGTCTCACTTAAAAGTATTCTCCTTTGGCTGGGCGTGGTGGTGCAGGCCTGTAATCCCAGCACTTGGGAGGCTGAGGCAGGAGGATTGTTGTGAGTTCAAGACCAGCCTGGGCTACAAAGTGAGCTTAAGGCCAGCCTGAACTGCATAGTGAGACCCTGCCTCAAAGAAGACAAAAAAAAAAAAAAAAAAAAAAAGTATTCTCCTTTGAGGTCAGGTCTTTGTTGAAGAAAACAAATATTTCTGTTGTATTTCCATTGTATATGCCCCCTCCCTTCCCACCCTGCAGCCCCTACACCTTACAAAGAAATAGAGAGCTGGTGGGGCTTCTGTGGGTAGGATTCCCAAGTGTTACAGACCCCTTCTGAGTGTGCCTCCTGGGCTATGAGCTCTCAAATTAGTTCACATGCAATCTCAGGAAGCAGCGGATAGCATCACTATTCACATGTTCCTTCAAGCTCCTCAGTCCAGTCGTGTTTGTTTCCAGCAAGGTATTTACCAGTCTGAAGTTTTGGTGAGCAGGTTGAACTGTAACTCAGTTCTTTGATAGATCTAAGAAGCATTGATTTTTTTTTTTTCAGTTCTTCAGTATTTTTGTGTGAGGATGTATATGGGGTGCTCAGGATTGAACCTAAGACCTTTACACTGACTTCTACCTCTAAATTCTTTTTTTAGTTTTAAGACAGGGTCTCACTAAGTTACTATGTTTCCCAGGCTGCCTTCCTCAACCTCCCAAAGTGCTATTGGTTTATTATTTTTTAGAAATTTAGAAAAGAGGATTCTAGATATGAATTCTTTGTCAGATTTGATTTATCCTATGTGGTTTGCAAAAGTTTTCTCCCAGATTTTACTTTATTTTTCATTGTTTCAACATGGCTTTATGTAAACATCTTAACTTTTGATGAAGTTTACTTAATCATTTCTTTAAAATATCCTAAAATTGTTCACCAAGTTGTTGGCCCTGAAAATTTTCTTATTGAATTTCATATTTTTGCATTTTATATCAAAACATTCATTTTTTAAATACAGTATGAGATCAGATTGAAGTTCTTGATTTGTCTATAGATACATAATTTCTCTAGGGCCATTTGCCAGAAAAAACCATCTTCCTTGTCAACTGAATTGATTTTATACCTTTGCCAAAAAAGTGAGTTGGGTTTACTTGTATAGGTCTATTTCTGAGCCACTTTTATATTCTATTCCTTTGACCTGTCTCTGTCAATACCACACTGTTTTGATTCTGTAGCTAGATAATAGGACTAAAAACTGGGTAGAACAACTCCTACTTTATTCATTTGTTTCAAACTTAGTTTACTGAGCTATGATAAATTTGTTTTTTTATTTTTTAATTTTTATTTTATTGAAGTACAAATATCAATGAGACAGCTTTAAGATACCTTGACAAGATGGATTTGATAAATTAATACATTGCAAACTGTTTTCATAATGTTTTGGTATCATAGAAGGTGCATACATGATATTATACTTACAGACATTATTATAGCGTATGTCTCTTATCAATAAGTTAAGAGAGTGTAGCTGTTTATGTATCTTATTTTTTATACCTGAATTACATCAAATATTCAGTAATTAATACTTTCTACCTTGTTATTTTCCTAGCGGTTGTCCATAGTACTAGAAGCTGACATAATATCCTGTCCAACCACCATTAGTACAAATCTTGCCTCTCATAGAATTATGTAGAAGCATGGCGTTATCTATCCCAACTGTACTGTCCATACACACACATCATGATTCTTCCTTTCTGTACCCTTTCCTTTGTCTCCACCTGTCAAAGATGGGCACTCCATTGTCATTCAACTAATTTAGGTGCCTGAACTCAACAACACAATCCAACACAGTCCAGCATTCCACAACAATAGTGAGTTATCTGAAGAAGTTGTTGATTATAGCCATTTACAGCTCAACTTATTATTATGGCCCTGCATTGTATACCTCATTTTTATACTTTTCTGCTGGATAGTTAAGACCTAGATAAAGCAAGACCTATATACCAACACATGTACTTTTTGTTTCTGATGAGGTCAGTGAAGTCCCCTCAGGGCTTAGCTTGTAGTCCTGTACCTTATTTTGTAGATCCTTTGTCTATATCATCCATGTGGATGAGTCACGGCCAATGCTTGACCTGTTTGCTCTCTGTGAGAGCCTGAGAGAAAGTTTTCTCTCCATGTGACTCTCCCCAGGCACACTATAGAACTTCGATCTCTTTCCTCTGTGGCTCCATAATCTCCTTGTTCAGAAAATTTGGAGCTCAACTGAGTTTCATGATGTTACAGTACAGGTTCACCTATGTCCTGAGTCTTCACTGACCTTGAAAGGCTAGGGCCAAGATATTGGCTGGCCTTGTGGCTCTTCTATTTCTCCAATTTTGATCTGTGAACTTAGGTTGTTAACCATCCAAAAGAAAAGCTGATCAGTATCCTGCAGCATATGCCAGCTATGCTAAATTTGGAGAGAAAAAAAATAATAAAAGTCAAAGTCATGACCCATTTTGTTCCTGGTGGTCTTGGGAATTTACGCAAAGTCTTAAAAGTGCTGTACCGTCGAGCCACATCCCTGGCCATTTTATTTTAATTACCCCTCCTTTTTAAAAAATTTTAAAGCAGAGTCTCAGTAAGCTGCTCAGGCTAGTCTCAAATTGCCATCCTCCCTTCTCAGCCTCTCATGCAGATGAGAGAACAAGCATGCCCATAATACGTTTTTACGACTGGAAAGCCATACTTACAAGATTACTGTGATGGGTAAGGAACTACTGCCATGACGTTCCACACTAAGGAAGAGAAGGGGGCTTCACTCTGAATATCAAAATCTTTGTTTTATGGCCCAGGTTATGAGATATATAGGTAAATTCTCCATGTACGCTTGCATAGACTATTTATTCTGCTGTTTTGGGGTGAAGCGTTCTACAAACGTTATTTCTTGTTGTCAGTGTTGCTGAATGCACCGGAGCAGGGACAAGAGTCCTGGTTGTGCACAGTCTCAATCTGAGAGGGTACCTATCCGCCTGCTCCGTTTTTTTTTTTTAAGGTAGTTCCGCCCAGCGGAACTTGCATCACTTTAAACATGGCCACCCGCACTGCAGCGTCAGTATGGGTGCGGCCATCTTGGCGCCGTAACGGAGAGGCCTGCGGCGCAGCGCCGTGCGGCGTGCAAACCGGCGTTCGCCCGAGCCGGAAGCCGCTGCTGAGTATGCGCACGCGGGGCGCGCCCCCGGGAGCCCCGCCGGCTTGGGAGCGGGGCGGGCGTTCCTGGACGCTCCTGGTGTTGTAATCTCTGCGACTGTAGTCCTGGCGGGAGGCGGCTGAGCGGGCTCTGTGAGAGCGGAGCAGGTGAGGACGAGCGCGCACCTCCTGAGCTCTGCGTAGAGCGTGTGTGGCAGTGACGGGGCGGGGCATGCACAGAGGCCGAGGGAGGCGTGCGGCCGACCGGGGCCGCTGTGGGGACCAAGTAACGGTGCCTGGGCGAGTGCTGCTCGTCCTAATTCATTTCTCCTTTATGCATGCCCGCCCTGTTTACAATCCTATTTCTGACCCATCATGCCAATATTTAAAAAGTATTTTGCGAGGGTTCGCATATAAATTTTCGTCTACCTTGTTTTGTTCTGCTCCACATTAGTTCTTTTGTCATACCTATTAGTATGCGTAAATAGCGTTGTTTTTTTTTTTTTTTTTTTTTTTTTTTTTTTTTTTTTTTTTTTTTTTTTTTTTTTTTTTTTTTTTTTTTTTTTTTTTTTTTTTTTTTTTTTTTTTTTTTTTTTTTTTTTTTTTTTTTTTTTTTTTTTTTTTTTTTTTTTCAAGTATTAGGCATTTCCAATGAAATGCGGGCGCATGGTTTTATTTTTATTTTTATTTTCTACTCTTTTTGTAACTTTTTTCACTTATTTTCCTGTCCTCTTTTTTATGTAGTTTGTTGTTATTATGTATTTATTGTCCTTTTGAGATACGGTTTCAAAATGGAAGTTCAGGCTGGCCTTGAACTCACTTTGTAGTTCAGGCTTGCCTCGAATTCACAGCGATCCTCCTGCTTCAGCCTCCTGTGTGCTGCTGGGATTACAGGTGTGCGCTACCACACCCGGCCTCATGTATATTTTTAGAAAAGTTATATCTGTAACCATGAAATGCCTGGGTTAGCCGCAATTTGGACACCCAGAGATTGGGCAGAATCTGTTCCCTGAAGGCAGCCAGAGGGCCACAAAGATTTCCCTCACTCAGTTCTCACAGTTTCCAGTCTGGAGTTAGCCACGTGCTCAGTTTCAATACAGTACTTTGGAAGGCCAGAGGTTCTTGCCTCTTCATGTTTTTTCTTAATTTCATTGGTGTGTACCTTGTGATTGTGGATCACCTCTTTTAGGGGCCAGCCCTCCTGGAAGATGGCAATCAAGTTCTACCCTTGCTTCTCTCACTGGATGGCATGCTGCAGGGCATCACAGGGCTCCCAGCGCCCACTCAGGTATCCTGCTTGGCACACCCTGCAGCTTTTTTCTCCTCTTCCTACTGCTTCTCCTCAGTCTGCCCTCTCTGAGCCCCAAGGATGCATTTGAACTCATCGCAGTCCCATTGCACCAGAGCAGCCAAAGTATACTCCGTGAAAACCACCGGTTCCTGCCAACTTCCCCAGCGTGACTTCAGTCACGCTTTTTATATTCTTTCATTCATTTTCCTATACTTTTCTGTGCCACTCTCGATCTACAACCTTCTGACTGTACTTGGGCATTCTGTTCTACCTGGTAATCCTGGGCCTTCCTCGGCAAGACCCTCAGATGGACACTCTTCTTCCTCTCCCTGGATTCTCCTGCTTGGCCACAAACTCCTTCTTGAGCCTTCTGCTTGGTGCACTTCATCGCCATCTGGTCTGCGAGCTTCTCCTGACACACAGCTTGTGTTCTGCTGCTGGATTTCATCACTGATGCACTTAATCTCAGCTTGCATCTTCAGCCTTTGCTGGTGTCTCTGTTGCCTGTTCCACAGATTCTCTTCATGGAGTTGTTTCATGTTCTCCCGCATCTGTTCCTTCTGCTGCTTTGTAAGCAGCAAGCACTCCTCCAGGTTCTTTTCCATCTGTTCTGCAGTGTGCTGTGTTCTTCATATTCTTTATTCCATTCTCTTCCTGTACAGTTCCTCCTGCCTCAGAATAGATTTCTGTTGTTCTGTTTCCATCATCTGTTCCAACTGTTTTGTTTTTTTTTCTCTGCATTCAGCTGTTTGTATTCATTGGCATTAAGAATAGTCTTGTTTACTTCCTGAAGCTCCTCCTCCTGCTCCAGGCACAGCTTTTTGGATCTCTGCAGGAGATCCTGGGTCAATTCCTTGGCCTCCTCATCCAGGTCACTGAGCATCTTTTCTTGTGTACCATTTCATTCTGTTCCATGATTTTGTGCCTTGTTACTACATCCACAGTGGCTTCATTCTCTTTAAAGACCTGATCCTTCATCTCCAGATCTTTTCTGGTCATGATGTAGGGTGCCTTTTTGATCTGTTCAAACTCCTCCTGAGTTGATGATGAGCAATTCTCTGTGGAAATGCATTCTTACATCATGTACCTGGTGAGAAGCTGGATGGTCTCTGGCTTGTGGTGCAAGGCCAGGGTAAGAGTTTTGTGGATACCATATTCATCTCACAGTAGCACAGTGGGGCTAGTGCTGTAGCCCTGGGCATGAAGTTCTTGTCCACCTTAGAGTTCATGATCTTATTTTGACAGTGACTTCAATTTTGTTCTCTGTTAGAAGCAGTGAAAGAGGTGATCAGGATGCTGTTTGTATGTACTTGCACCTAGGGTAGCTCTGCCATCCATGCCACAGCAGGGCAACTGTTGAAACAACAACTCAGTTTCCTAGCCTGGCCACGCTCCTCCTAACTCCCTCATTGGATATATATGTGGAGTTATAGTTTCTCTGTATCTTTGTAAAATTTATGCATTAAATTTTATGTATGTATTTTACACACATTTATTTATTTTGTACTCAGGATAGAGTAGAATTCAGGGATTTTACACTGAGCTATACTGCTGGCCTTTATAATATTTTTATTTTTTACTTTGAGACAGACTGTAGCAAAATCTCTAAATTATGCCTTTGGAAGAGATATAGTTAATTAATTTCTAAAATTAAGCCCACATTTTGGGCTTAATTTTTTTTGAGGGGGTGGTTCTTGTATTGGAAATTGAACTCAGGACCTTATCCTTGCCAGGCACTGAGCTAAATCCTCAATTCTGGGCTCAGATTTGCAATCATCCTGCCTCAGCCTCTCAGGATGCTGGAATTGTAGACTTGTGCCAACAACTTGTTGTTCTACTCTGATCTTGAGTTGTTTAAAAGAGTTCATCCCTAACTTGTTATATTTCAGTTGGCTATTTTGTATTTTAGGACAGGGTGTACAGGGTCTTGAGTCCAGTCTACACAGTGATCCTCCTGTTTACAGCCTCCCAAGTGCTGGGATTCCAGGTGCACATCACCATGCCCAGTCTTGCATGGCAGACCTGAGGATCAAATTCCAGCCCCTGTATCTGTCTAAGCAGGCATTTTAATCCACTAAACTATTCGACTGGCCCTTCGATTGGCTTTTTTAATTGTATTGGTAGCAGATGTTTAATGTCAAATCTAAGCTTTTTTAAACTTTCATTTTCTTTCTCTGGTGTGAAGTCTTAATCATTAACAAGTTTTTAAAATTTTGCCCCTCTTGATTTTGTTCTGCTTGATTTATAATTCAATGCAGCCCTTAGAAGAGATACAGTTAAAAACTTTAAACAGTTCATATTTTTCTATATTCTTTTCCAATAGTTTTATGTATATCTTGGGAAGGGCATAATAAACCTAATGAGTAATACATTTTCTATCATTTTTCTTTTATTGGATATTGTTATTATAAGACTACTTCTTTTAGTCTATTCTATTATAATACAAAGTAGTAATTAAAAAAAAACAGCATTGGAAATGATACAAAATTTCACTAAACAAAGTAATAGGAATTCAATAATGGTTACTGCATTGTATGATGTTATCTTCAAATTAGTTGTTTAGGTTACCACATATAAATGTGCAAAACTGGCTTAAACAACAACAACAAAAGTTAGAAGAAATTAAGGGGCCGGGAGATGGCTCAGAATAAGCACTTGGAATAAGCGCTTCCCTGGCAAGTGCAAGAGGCTGAGTTCAATCTCCAGTTACACATACACACACACAAAAGAAAGGAAAGGAAAGGAAAGGAAAGGAAAGGAAAGGAAAGGAAAGGAAAGGAAAGGAAAGGAAAAGAAAGGAAAGGAATTAAAAAGAGGATCAGCATGATAGCTCAGTGAACTAAGCGCCTGCTTAGGCAAGTGCAGAAACTGGGATTCAGTCCCTGGCACCACACGCCCCACTGCCCCACCCTGGGCGTGCTGCGCTGACCACCTAGTCCAGGCAGGGTGGTACACGCCTGTAATCCCAGCCCCGGGCAGGCTGAAAACAGGTGCATCACTGTGAATCTGAGCTCCTAGTGAGACCCTGCACCAAATACATAAAAATGAAAAGAAATTTAAAAAGAAAAATAACAATAAAAAAAATAAGCATTAATTGCTCCTTTCAAAATACAGAAATAGGCAATACAATTATCCAAACTATCCTGCATATATACATAAATATATCTTTATTCTCTTCTTTTATCCTTTTCCTCGTCCCAGTTTTTCCTTCCATTTGAACAAATTCTTTCCCTTTCCCTGTATCTATTGTACCTTTCAAATTATATTTATTCTTCCATATTCTCTCACTAGTGACACAATATATTTGTACATATTAGTCTCATTTATTTCACTTACCAATACAGTCTCTAGCTGCATCCATTTATCTACAAAAGCCTTGAATTTATCTTTTTTTATAGCTGAGTGATACTCCATTGTATAAAAATATATCTTTTTTTTTTATCCATTCCTCAGTTTGGGCTGTTTCCAAAATTTAGCTATGACAAATTCTGCTGCTATAAACATGAGTATAAGCCGGGCGTGGTGGTGCAGGCCTGTAACCCCAGCACTTGGGAGGCTGAGGCAGGAGGATTGTTGTGAGTTTGAGACCAGCCTGAGCTACAAAGTGAACTTAAGGCCAGCCTGAACTGCATAGTGAGACCCTGTCTCAAAAAGACAAAAAAAAAAAAAAAAAAAAAAAAAACCATGAGTATAAATGTATCTTGTGGTATGATGCTTTCAATTCTTTTGGAAAAATACCTAGGAGGGGAATAGCTGACTTGAGTGCAATCTCCAATCCTAGCTTTTTGAGGAATCTACTTACTGATTTCCATAATGGTTGTACCAGTGTGCACTCTCACCAACAGTGGAGAGGGATTCTTTTTTTTCCACATCCTCTCTAGCACTTGTTATTGGTTGACTTCTTGATGAAAGCCATTCTTTCTGGCATAAGATGGTATCTCAGTGTTGTTTTATTTACATCTCTTGAAGAACCAGTGATGTTGAGCAGTTTTTCATATATTTATTTGCTATTTGTATCTCTATTTGTGAAGTGTGTATTCGTGTCAGATGCCCACTTTGGGATTGGGTCTTTGAATGTTGGAGGCCTGATTTTTAAAAATTCTTTTTTATGTTCTTGATAAGAGTCTTTTGTCTGAAGGACAGTCCACCATAATTTTTCCCAATTTGTTGGGGAATTCTGTGTTGGTGATTTCTCGTGATGTGCAGAAACTTTTCAGAAAGGTGAGATTGCAGTTGTTGATTCCTTGAAGTGTTTCTTATGCAGTTTGATTTGTGTTTATGAACTCCTTACCCCTATGTTCTTAAGATTTCTGCCTACTTTTTCTTCCAGAAGATTTAGTGTTTCAGTTTTAATATTTAAATCTGTGGTCCATTTTGATTGTAATTTTGTGCATGGTGATAGCCCTGGGTCTATTTTAAGCCTTCGGCATGTGGAAAGCCAGTTCTTCTAGTGCCATTTATTAAAGAATCTTCTTTCTACCAGTGAACATGTTTGGCTCCTTTGTCAAAAATAAAGTGGCTGAGTGTGTTTATAGTCTCTGCATCCTTCTCTATTATGTCTTCAAGTCTGTTTTTTGCCCGTATCATGACAGTTTTGTCACATTTGTAGTATAATTTCAGGTTGTGATTCTTCCTGCCTTTTCTTTGTTGCCTAGGATCACTTTTGTTATTGGGATCATTTTTTCAACAACAAAAACACTTTTTGAGTTCCCCATTATATCTACATTGCCACAGTAACTTACTTTTTTTTTTTTTTTTTTTTGGTGGAACTGGGGATTGAACTCAGACCCTTGTGCTTGCCAGGGAAGTGCTTATTCCACTGAGCCATCTCCCTGGCAATAACTTTCATTTTTATTGCATTTGGATAATGTACTGTATCTGCCTATATCTTCATTTTATAATTTCATTTTTATTTTAATGATTTATCTCTATTGTAAAAGTGTTGTAATCAATTTTTTTTCTAGATGTAGCCTACTGTCTTTGTTGACAGCAGAATTTACTTGTTTTCTTGAGTGTGGGGACACATTGGTGTTTCTATGCATCCTAGGGAGAAACTGTTTCAGGAAAAAGGAAAAGATAGACAAGAAGATAAGAGCTGGATAGGGTAGAAGCCTGTTTGCCTGATTGGCAAAGAACTTTCCCAGCAACAGTAGAGGTGTTTATTTATATTCTTGCAGAGCCAGTATCAGGAAACACAAGGTTACCTATCAATTTATGGTCAAAATTGTCCAGACAGGATGTTTTACTCAGGACTGAGGTAGCTGGACTGCGTTAGGCACTGAGGTTTTGTCCTGTCCTCATATGTATGATCAATTTCTAGCTTCAGCTTCTCCTAACAGTTGAGTACAATGGTTTACCTGATTTTATGCTTTCTACTTTATATTTACTAATTAGCTCTGTTCTTTTTGCTTTTCTTTTTCACAATCTCATTGGAGTGATAAAATTTTTATTCATTGTTTGCATTCAACACTTTGTGTAATTGTTTTTTTCCTGAGTAGGAATGTTTTAGCATATTATTTATTTCTTTGTAGTGATCTTATCACATTGTTGTAATGTCTTTTAATAATTACATATGCAAGAATTTTTGCCAAACTATTTTCCTGTTTGAGATTTTTCTTCTGATTAATTTTAGATTTATTTGGAATATTATTTCTAATATTTTATATTCAAAAGTAAGATACTCTGTATGTGCTTTGATTCCTAAAAATGCCTGACTCTGTCCCTAGCAAAGGACTGGTATTTTAGTTGCTATTCCTTGTATCACTTAGCTTTCATTAATACAGATAAGGAATTTTAATTTTGCTTTTTTCTTTCTCTGTAAATAGTCTATTCTTTCACATATGCTTTAGGTTTAGAAGTATTTTAAGTTTTTAAATTCATCCTTAATGTTCAAGAATTTTCCTGGATTTGTTCACTGAGTTTCTGATTGTACATGCAATGTGAAGTTTGTGGGAAAGACTGACTAATGGCAGAGCCGTAGTTGTGTTGATGGTCAGAAGTATGTGTTGCTTTCTAAGGACCCAATGCTTATGCAGGTGTTTTGGGGATTGAGGTATCAAGATGGCTGGTAGAGATGCATAGAGGGTAGCAATACAGGCATGGAGACCAGTAATGGATTGGTTGACAGCCAACCAGAACCATCAGTGTAAAGTTACTACAAGTTCTGTGATCAGGGACTGCGGGTTGATTGGTTTGGGGCAATTGGGTAGCAGGGCTTGGGGATTCATGACTCCGAGGCTTAAATGGATTCTGGCTGTGGAGTCCCTTGTGCAGTAATTGACAGCCAATGTAGACTGGCAAGTAGGAGAGAGGAGTTAGATGCCAGAAATAGTGATAACTTGAAAGCTTTGTGAAGTCAGTCACAGAATGTCTGGCATAGGAATTACATTCTATGTGAATAACTAATTTTGTAAAAATGTAATAGCTGATGTTATGGATTGCTGGTGTGTCACGTGGGATATTTATTTTCCAAACATGAAATAGGTGTATCTGAAATGTGCAGAGAGAAGAAAACTGAAACACAGTCACCAGATTCCCATAGCTAGAAGGTGGAAGAGCTATAATTGGAATACATTTGAAGTTTGCTCTATGTCATGATATTTCCCCTCTGCTGCCATTCTCCTTGCTGTTGGATCTAGTGAGCTTCTGCTGTCTCTTTGTGTACTCTTGGGAAGCTACCTGAGTGGCTCTTGCTCTATGGCACTGTTCTGCTTGGATATTTTGTGTCTCAGCAGAACCCCAGGATCGGGTCTCTGGGCTGAGCCTTCAGGTCCGTTTTTCTGGCTCTAGGCCCACTGCTGCCAAGTAATACCACTAGTCTTGGGGTATTCACCCACCTTTGGGTTTTTGGAAAAATTGGAGTTTCAAGAAACACAGAGGTTCTAAGAGACACACACAGCATTTTTTGGATGTAGTATGTAAGTATGGCACTTTGTGATATGAGCAACCATTGATGATCATTTCCAAGATTTACTATTTCATTAGGGTTAGAAAATGGATATATTCTATTTCTACTGTTACTGTGTTTAGGACATAAAGTAAGAAAAACTCCTTCAGGAAAATCTGGGTTACTGAAAGTTTCAAGCAAACACAAAAGGCAGCAGAAATGCTTAACTTTTTTTTCTCAATTTATGTTTCAATAATAACAATGACAACAATAATGTGGTTATCTAACATTTTCTAGACTTTCCATAAACATTATTTTGAGCTGAATGACAAATGCACAAATGTGGAGCATATGAAAAGTGCAAGGGCCTGTGAGCTAGCTCAGCAGACTAAGACTGAGTGTGATGGCGCCTGTAATCCCAGCAGGGAGGCTGAAAACAGGAGGATCACTACAAGTCTGAGCTGCGTAGTAAGACCCTGTACCAAATACATTAAAAGAAAAAGAAAAATGCATTAAGCTGTATACTTAATATTTATGTATTTCATTAAAGTTATTGTGCAATAAAAATTATCTAACCACAAATTGTGCTTATATTAAAAATGTGTTTAAGGGAAATATATCTAATATAAAAATTCAAAGTAGAAATTAATTTTCAGAGTTAGGAAAAAAAATACTGGAGTAGATGGAGCTAAAATCAAGGGTACAAAATAGCCAGTATGGGAGCTTTGGTTGAACTATTTCCAAGCAAAATAGTAAGAATATGTGTTTTGGGAGTAATTGGAATGTTTTTAATATGTGCTGTATATGTAAATGATATAAAAGAATTACTATTAATTTTCTAAGGCATGATAATGATTTGTGGAGATTTAAGTGTCACATATACAGCTTTCAAATTGTTCAACAGTGAAATATTTCAATATAGACAAGGCAATATTTTACCTTGATTGAGTTTGATAATTAAACTGTTAAATGGATTACTGCAAAAGCACATAAATTTTATGTGACATGGGAACCCTCATAAGGAAATAAAAACAAAGAAGTGAGAAATTGTATTTAATTTTATGTTAGGTTGAACAAAGACATGCATTTTTGGAAAAGTAAGTTAGGTGGGGAGGCTAAAAGGAATGTAAAAATTATTATTAGTAAGATCTGTTTATCCCCATTGAAAAAAAATTGCTTTTCTAATTTAAAGACCCAATTCAGAAATGGGCATCTGAGATGAATACACACTTCTCAGAGGACAAAATTAAAGAAGCGAACAAATATATGAAAAAATGCTCGCTCCACATCGCTAGCCATTTGTGAAATGCAAATAAAAACAACACTGAGATACCATCTCACTCCAGAAAGAATGGCTATCATAAGGAAATCAACCAACAACAAATGTTGGGAGAGGTTGTGGGGAAAAGGGAACACTTCTCCACTGCTGGTGGGAATGTAGACTGGTACAACCATTGTGGAGGTCAGTGTGGAGACTCTTCAAAAGAGTAGGACTAGAAATCCCATTCAAGCCGGCTATCCCCCTACTGGGAATTTTCCCAAAGGATCTGGATACATTGTATCATAGAGATATATGTGTACCTATGTTTATAGCAGCGCAATGTGTGATAGCAAAATCTTGGAAACAACCAAGATGTCCATCACATGAGGAATGGTTGAAGAAGATGTGGTATTTCTATATAATGGAGTATTACTCAGCTATTAGGAATGATAGGCTTGAAGCATTTATACTGAAGTGGATGCCACTTGAACATATACTAATAAGTGAAATAAACCAGACACACATGTGTAAATATCGTATAGTCTCCCTAGTATAACAAGCGAAAAGCAGAAATATAAAGTAAAATACAACATACAACAAGTAAAATCAATTGAGTCAGATAAGGCAAAGTGAATGGCATATGCTGCAGGATACTAATCAGCTTTTCTTCTGGATGGTTAACAATATAAGATCACAAGTCAGAGTTGGAGAAATAGAATAGCCACAAGGCCAGCCAACATTTTGGCCCTAGCCTTTCAAGGTCAGCGAAGACTCAGGACATAGGAGAACCTGTACTGCAACATCATGAAACTCAGTTGAGCTCCAAATTTTCTGAACAAGGAGATTATGGAGCCACAGAGGAAAGAGACTGAAGTTCTAAAGTGTGCCTGGGGAGAGTCACATGGAGAGAAAACTTTCTCTCAAGCTCTCACAGAGAGCAATCTGGTCAAGCATTGGCCGTGACTCATCCACATGGATGACACAGACAAAGGAACTACAGAATAATGTACAGGACTACAAGATAAACCCTGAGAGGACTTCAATGACCACATAGGAAATATAAAGTTCTTATGTTGGTATATGAGTCTTGATCTACCTAGGTCTTAACCATCCAGCAGAAAAGTATAAAAATGAAGTATACATCGTGAGCCCATAATATTAAGCTGAGCTGTAAATGGATATGGTCGACAATTTCTTTGAATAACTCCCTATGGTTGTAGAATGCTGGACTGTGTTGGATTGTGGTGTCGAGTTCAAGCACCTAAGTTAGTTGAATGTCAATGGAGTGCCCACCTTTGACAGGTGTAGACAAAGGAAGGGTTGTAGAAAGAAAAAATCATGATTTGTGTGTATAGACAGTACAGTTGGGATAGATAACGCTGTGCTTCTACATAATTCTATGAGAGGCAAGATCTGCACTAATGGTGGTTGGACAGGATATTATGTCGGCTTTTAGTACTATGGTCATCCACTAGGTAAATAATTATTGAATTTTTGATATAATTCAGGTATAAAAAAATAAGATAAGTAAGCAACTACA